>CAKNEV010000239.1:0-45538 GCA_930272055.1 Rhizopogon roseolus | reverse complement strand
CTTAACAGACTAAACCTCTGTTATTGCATTAAAGACTCTACGTCGATTCTACTCGCCGTAGACTCAGATCCTCCAACAAGGCCTAGCATTCGCTAGTCTTGGAGAAGAACCAGTCAAGTCGTAACAATACTTCCAGGGTCGCATAAATAAAAGAGTCGCCTTTAAATCGCTGCACTCCCAATACTAAATAAATGCCACCACGAAACTCCAGAATTCTCTTGTTTCTTCAAAGTTCCCCATGAGCGTCTTGGAGCGCTTGTCGAACTACACACTACTGGGAGTTGACCCAGGTATGCCCGTCTGGAAAGCAAGTGTAGTTATGGCAGTTCCTGCATCGGAGTTTTCTACCAGCTTAGCATGGTATTTTCGAATGCTAAGGATGAGACGTGGTCCCAGCAGAAACATCTGTATGATTCCGGCATTTTGAACAAGACTAACAAAAACTACTGAGTCCTATATAAAGGATGATGAATGGTCAGATGCGATTAACAGTTATAGATTCAGGCTGCGCACCCAGAGTTTTGCAGACATCAGATAGCTGACGCTGAAGAGGGCAATAGCAGCAAATCTAGTACGCGAAGAAATTCAGCAGAAGAGATGATAATAGTCAAACTAGTCCCACGATATAAAGTAAAACATGTGAAATTTGGTTAACGCCGTCATACAGTCCTTGATGGCCGATGTCGTCCGGCTCTGTCGCAGTTCGCGGAAGTGTTTTGCAGCAATCCAGCTTGCAAGACACAGTGAAATGACCTCCCATACAGTTCCAAGGACCCACGGCACTGCTGGTAGAAGTAGATCCAATCCCCAGTAACTACACTGATAGGTGCCGGAGAGAATGTATGCCCCTGACAATTGTTCCATGACCCTGTAGTGTTATTTCGTCCTCAATTAAAGCTCACCTCCTAAACTAGGGACACTAAGTATGACACCAATCGCTACACATGCGATGGTGAAAATCAGGAACAGTACGATGAGAAAGATGAGCATCTTTCTGGATCGCTGATACATAGCATGTAACCGAGCAATCATGATGACTTTTGTGATAGTTTAGCCAGGTCAATATCGTTGAGCCCCTGGAGATGAGCAGCTCACCGCACAGCATGCTATTTACGACGGAACCTCCCCAGAATCTTGTTTGAAAACTAATGGTGCCTGAAAAATGGGTATTGGTTAGCATCGTAAGACTAAATGCTGCAATAAACTCACAGCTAGTGCAATGGCTAGTTATCGAACCAAGAATCTCATCAAGGATCTTACTCACCTCTGTGTAGCGCTACAATTAGTCTGACGGTCGGGCGATGGCATTTATCCTCACCATGTCTGTCAGTGAGACTACAGAGAGATTTTCTGCATGGCATGAGGCTGGTCAGAAGAGACGAATGCAGAGAAAATGTATGAAGGTACATACCCACAACTGCGTCGCTGAATTGTGTCGGATGGGGGATATTAGCGCAAGTGCTAATTTATTAGCCTTCAAGTTGCAACGTACACAGAGTACAATATTCCGATATAGCGCACCTATAATATTTGAGGTCAGTACAACTTACCAAGTGAATATATTGGATAGGCTACGTACACCAAGACATAGGAGAGTCATGAAGGACCAGCGCTGCCTCTGAACAGAATCAATCGTTTTAGTCCTACATATCATTCTTCTGAGCCGGGTTGTTCTCACCCATAACAGATCAACCTGTAAATTCACTCTTTTGGTATGGCTAGTCCCGTAAAGTGGATCAACATACCTCTTGTCCAAAAGTTAATGCTAGGGACATTAATAATCTGCTGGGAGGCACTACTATGTTACTCACCCCAATCATATACCACCACAGTAGAGGATGCGACTGTGAAACCACATCAGAAACAAGTAATGAGGCATGACTAGCCTCGTCAGACTTGCTTTCCACGAACCTACAAAATAGGTGTAGGTACGATCCCAAGCAATTTCCGGCCAGAGACTGGGGTCATCTGATATTATGGTCATATTCAAATGATTGGGGTCTGTTGGATAGAGCACTGTAGTCTTGAAACTTGGAGGTTAATGGTCGTATTTGTACCAAGAGCGTTCGTGCCGTCACGATTGACGGGGCCATCATGATTAATTGATTCACGGGTGCAATTCTGGACCACTTAGTCGCCGCCGACAGTTCGCACTTTCGGTTAGCATACAAATGGCATTCGTTGAGACGGCGTGTTGTTTGAGCGACCTGATCCTTTCAAGCAATTCGTAACCGCTCGTTTCTGATGGAATTAGCCAAAAGATCATGGGATTCAACATCCCTTTTCGTTCTCAAGATGTCGTAAGTAGACGTACCCGCAAAGTCAAATAGTCAAGTCAGATAATGAAGGATGATCGAGCCACTGGATGTTGTACACATGAAACCGTTATGTTAGGTGTGCATGGGGGAAAGAGAAGCAGAATTAGCATGCATGGGGATGAAAGAGAAAACGAGGCATAAAAATTAAGTTCATGCTTCTGATTTTGCTTTCGGCCTCAACAGGGGATAGAGGACCTGCTCATGCAACGCTTTCCCAGCGGGCACCTAGCCGCAACAGTCAGTCTATAAACTCAAAGAAAGACAGACTTCATAAACGTACCATTGGGGATACGTGCTCGTAGGTTGCGACCAAACACTCCATCGAAACGGGTTTCGAGCCGTCATATTCGAGGAACTCCTTCATTTTCGCAGGAAATGCAGCTGTGGACTCGCACCGAATCGCGTGCACGCCCATTGCTCTGGCAAGCTTAACGAAGTCGGGGTTCGTCATCCTAGTGTGCGAATATCTAGAATCATAGAACAAATCTGCATTCGTCATCAGACACATCCAATACCGAAGGGATGATCAACCAACCTTGCCATTGCAGGAACATGCCCTGGAATTCATTGTTAAGGATGAGAACTTTAACTCCGATGTCGTACTGAGAAGCGGTGGCAAGCTGCATAGCAGTCATGCTAAATGATGCATCGCCATCAACATCAACGACAGTTTTGTGAGGCGCAGCAACTTGAACACCGATAGCGGACGGAAGGCCAAAGCCCATGGTTCATAAAAATGTCAAACATTCACCCTCCTTCGGCAGGCAGCGATAACAGGCAGAGCTTTTGCGGCAGGTGCGGAAGTATCAACTTTGCGAAGTCATCTAAAAACCTGGTTCGGTCACAAAGCGCTCGAAAACTCATCAGCAAGAGCACTCAAGAAGTTCGCTTGTTTAATGTGGTACCTATGGCTAGCGACAACATTTGATTGGTGGAAGAGACGGCCTAAACCAAAAGCGTTCCCTAAAACAGAGAACTTTTAGCACTCTTTGACCGAATATTTAGATGGGCCGGCTGCTTTGTCACCGAACGTGTTTGGTTTAGGCCAGGGTGTGTGTCGTAAATACTTGTTCATCTCACCCCTAGGTGTCATCGATCGTTACGTTGCGAAACTGTCTCTCGCAATTTGTTCACCTTCCCGCAAAGCACAGAATAGTAGCTGCGGCCAAAGATCTAGAAGTTGTTATGATGATGTAACAGCTCACTACGAAACGTCTACGACACTCGTGGCTAGAGTGGCACTGGCTGTAGGTCTCGAGGAAACAACATCAACCGTTCAATCCTTATCGTCGTTGCTATTCTCGCTCGATTTCTTTCTGCTTGGACCCCCTGGAACTGAAACATACTCGAACTTCCGAGTATCCAACGTCAGAGTGACGGGTCCCTATGTAGATGAAACCATCACTTTGAATAGAAAATTTCTGACTAGGTAGATGTCGTACCTCGTTTGTCAGCGAAACATTCATCATAGCGCATATCACAATCATGGCAAAATGTATTCAGCTGAGACAAGGCTGACCTTGTATTCGATCTGGCACATAGAGCTGCCGTATCTTCTCAAGGAATGAAGCATATAGTTCTCTGGAGGCATTCGCGGACTACAGAGAACAAGTGTGATGGCTGCTGAATTGTCGGGAAAGCATAGAAGAAGACTTGTCGTACCATCGCGCGATGAAAGTCTGGCTTGTTCCCCTTGGCAGTGTTCGCCATCAGCGTGAACTGGGAGACGCAGAGAACCTCGCCAGAGATATCCTTGACGCTCGACTTCCACATCGTACCATTAGCATCGAAGACGCGGATGTTGAGTCTGTTTGGGGATGACACTAGTCAGTACTCGGATCTGAGTGGGCAGACTGAGTACTCGCATTTTGCTCGACAAGGTTTCGACATCCGCGAGCGTGTCGTCTATCCTGGGCGAGTAGATGGCTATGATGACCGTCTTTACAGAATGAGAAAGATGATATCGTACCAGTACCAATTCCAACAAGGACCATCAATCCTCGAGATATGCTCGAAATCACTTTTCCGTCGACTGCAGTGGAATCGTCAGCAGGTTATCAGGTAAAAACAACTTTGAAGTTAATTTTGCCAGTAGCTATACCTGATACTGATGCTGATGCAACGCGTTGATGGCCGCCCCAGACTGGGTCACTGGTGGAACGGGTGCTTAGCCAAGTAACGAGTCTAGGGCTAGTGGGACAGATAGTCCAACAGGTTGTGTCGTGTGCGCGAAACCAAAGGGTCATCATTTGAGCCAGCCTTGACTCATCTAGCACCACGAGATAGCCACGATGTGTCCGAAATTGTAATGTCTGGTGGAGTGATTTCAGCACTTACTCTGACTAGATAAAGCAACGCGCTATCAACCCTTGTGTAATGTCAGTCAGAAAAAGCATTATAAGGGAAAATCCGTGCCCGATGGCTAGCGTGACGAGGGATATTTGCCACTGCCCTCTCATTCATATTGAAATTGGCAGTGTTAGCCTCACAGCAGCAGCGGTAGGCCTGGGCCACCAAGACGAGCGCTTCGACAGCATCCCGCAGCCATCTTTCTATAATACTGGAACTGTTTGTGGCACATAAGTATCCACTCGATCTTGCCCGTTCTTGCAAACCGCATCACTGCTACCCAACTCATCACCAACTCACACACACCTGGACGCCCAAAATATCGCTTCACGACTCACAAATTACACAGGTCCCAAAAGTTTCAGCAGATTTTGATTCTTCAATCGGACGTTGTACCTCGAGATAATATCTGTCAGACCCTACCAGTGCTTCGTCCACCTTCACCAATGAGTGAGGATCAATGTCATATACATCCGTCTAGTACTAGTAGCCCCTCCCGCTAACCGCATAAACAGACTTGGGTGATTCCCGATCATCTTGGGAGAGGTTGTACCAGGTCGCTGTCAAGGGTGCTGAATACGACTCCCGCGAACGCCAGCCACATCCAAAATGCTTGAAAGGGACCCGGATAGACCTTCTTGATCACATTCATGGATTATTAGACAATGGAGAGAAGAGTCGAATCATTTGGCTGCATGGAACGGCGGGCGTCGGAAAATCTGCTATTGCGTTCACTGTAGCTGAAAGGATGAAAGCTCTGAAAATGCCAGAGAAGACTACCGAAAAGCGGCTCGCAGGTTCATTCTTTTTCTCGCGCAAGCACACCAAACGCTGCACAACTGGTTATTTTTTCGCAACACTTGTCTGCCAGCTCGCCAGCAATTTCGCCAGCATCCGGGAGGACGTGAACAGAGCTATCTGTGACAATCCTGCCCTTTTAGATCCCGACAAATCCCTTCCCGACCAGATGGAGGCCCTCTTTCTTCGACCTCTCTTAAATCTTCGTTTCAGACTGCGCAGCTGTCCGCCTTTGGTTTTTGTGGTTGATGCCCTCGATGAATGCACATCCAAAACAGAGCTCGCTGATCTCATCTCCCTCCTCGGCCAAGCTCTTTCTAACCCCCAAATTCCTGTAATCAACATTCTACTCACGAGTCGCTTGGAAGCACACATCCATAAGGCCATTCGGAAAGAAGGGATATGCCCACTGGTGTGCGAGATACCAGTTGAAATATTTGGTCAGGGCGTCGCTAAGATAATCTCGCTAGATGGTGCAGATGTTGACAATGACATCTATATTTTTTTGGAGCAGTCATTCAGAGAGCTACGAGGTCGCGATTCGAATTTCCCGCAGCCAACTAGGAGTGAACTTGTGCGACTGGCGAATCGAGCGGGCAGACGTTTCATCGTGGCGTCTACGATGATGAAGTTTATTGATGATGGATACAATGACCCCCGTGGTCGACTTCGGCTTATGCTCGATCTAACGAGCGAGTTGCTACCAGGAACGGAGGTGTACAAGTTATATGACCATATCCTCTCTACATGTGCCGACCCCAAGCGAGCGTACTTTCACTTATCTGTTGTTGCTGCCCTTGCCGACCCTCTGCCGATGTCGCAAATCTCGAAACTTCTTGGCCCTGGCGAGGGCAAGGATGTCGAGAATGCGCTGGTGCAGCTCCGGTCCGTCATGGACATCCCTGCCGACAGCAATCTTCCCGTGAACATTTACCACTCCTCTATTCGTGACTATGTTTCCGACCCCTCAAACTGCGGCCTCCCCGAAGTGCAACACATTACCTCACCTCATTCCATACTCGCTTATTCCTCTTTGTGTTTGATGATTCCAGACATCCCCGGACGAGCAAACACGACACTCTTAGACGCACTCTTAGAATTGAAGGGGCAGAGCCAAGCTATGCAATCCGATGGCCCCAGGAAATTAAAATACACATTATCATTTATTGTCAAGCCGCCAGAGCCACTGCAGATTGTTATATATCTCCTATGGCTTCGAGGAAGTCGCGGTTCGGGTTTGCAGCAGTGGTTAGGGGACCTGGATGGGCGTTCCTGGCTGCGGACTCAACCAGGGAAGGATTGGCTGCAGACCCAGGGTGGGCAAGAGTGGCTGCAGACCCAGGGTGGGGAAGATTGGCTGCGGACCCGTGGTGGGGAAGAGTGGATGCAGACCCCAGGTGGGCGAGAGTGGCTGCAGACCCCAGGTGGGCAGGAATTGCTGTGGACCCCAGGTGGGCAGGAGTGGCTGCAGACCTCAGGTGGACAAGAGTGGCTGCGGACCTCTGGTGGGCAAGAGTGGCTGCAGACCAGGAATGGGCAAAAGTGGCTGCGGACCCCAGATGGGCAAGAGTGGCTGCAGACACGGGGTGGGCAAGAGTGGCTGCGAACCCGGGGTGGGCAAGTGTGGCTGCAGACCCAGGTTGGGGAAGAGTGGCTACAGACTCCAGATGGGAAAGAGTGGCTGCAGACCCGGGGTGGACAAGAATGGCTGCGAACCCGGGGTGGGCAGGAGTGGCTGCAGACCCCAGGTGGGCAGGAGTGGCTGCAGACCCCGGGGGGGCAAGTGTGGCTGCAGACCCCAGGCGGAGAAGAGTGGCTGCAGACCCCAGATGTGCAAGAGTGGCTGCAGACCTGGGGTGGACAAGAGTGGCTGCAGACCCAGGGTGGGCAAGAGTGGCTGCAGACCCGGGGTGGGCAAAAGTGGCTGCAGACCCGGGGTGGGCAAGAGTGGTTGCAGACCCTGGGCGGGCAAGAGTGGCTGCTGACCCACGGTGGGATGCAGACCCGGGGTGGGCAAGAGTGGCTGCAGACTCCGGGTGGGCAAGAGTGGCTGCAGGGCCCGAGTGGACGAGACTGGTTGCAGATGCCTGATGGTCAAGCATGGCAGTTGACTCCCGCAGCGTCTATCTGGGTGATTATGGAAGATTTTTCTAGTACCTTGGAAGCGATGAACGAGTGCTCAATTGACCCAGAATCGTTATTATTGCCAGCTTTTCAAGTAATTCAGCACGTCAAGAGCTTGCCGGATTTCTTGATGTTCCCAGTATTCCTGTCACTATTACACAATGACAATCCTGTCGTTGCACTTCCACATGATCCACCAGACATGGATATCATCCATGCCATGACAGCCTTTATTATTTTCGCAAACGAAGCACAAGAACGAAGTCAATCAGCCTCTGATGCTCTTAAGTATGCATGCCAAAACTTTGCCGTGCATCTCTCACAAGCTCCGAAACCATGGGATGACATCCTCTGTTGTACATTCAAATCTTTCTGGAATCAACATCTCCTCTCCTGGCTCGAGAGGCAGTGGTGTTTGAAGGGACTGCGATCTTGCCTTGTTATTTTATCTGCAGTACGGAAACTTCAGGAGGTATGTACTTCACTTCAAATGATCATTTCGAGACTCAGTACACGACCCACATATAGGAACATCCCCAGCTTCACGATGCGCACCCAAGTACCCGCGCATCCGCCACAGAAAATAATTCGCCGCTTCATCTGAAAAACATTTCTTCCATTCTTGCATCATGTGTTACTGCGCTGCTAGACCGCAGTCGTACTAAGTAAGTATAAGTATCAGATAGCTCAACTTCATGTGCAAGATAATCATAAATGTAATGTCTAACCATGCACACGATTGACTTGGAAAACGGCAAGCTGGTTGGCTGTCCTCCGTCTTCCGTCTCGTCACGGTCTCGTGAGGCCATCATCCCTTCGCGAGTTACTTACTGCATTGCTAGACCGTCCCGCAGTCGTACTATATTAGACAGCTAAGCGGAAGGTCCATTACAAGATGCGTTGTGACTCGAGACACGCTGGGACAGGTACCAGTATGCTTTCCAGCTCGAGATTAACTTCAAGTTACTTCCCTGCGGCATCGTGATACGAGTCAGAGAGCCGTGTCCAAGTCAACGAGTCTTCAGAGTTGCTATTCCAATACAGTGGATCCCGGAAATTAGGATACGGGCGTCATTGGGTGCGAAATATGGAGTCGGTGCATCTAGGACACATCGATGATTGTACCGCATCCTAAACACCATTCATCGATATAAACCGCTGCAACTTGCCCTGGTGCGACAGCTTTTTGTGGCTCATGGAAATCAATACGAATATGACCGTTGTCACTGAGCTAATTAACTACTTGTGGGCAATGAAAAAAAAAGTTGAACTCACGAGTACACAGTGCAACCTACGGCAGACATCACATGGCGGAATTTCATACGCGCTTCGAGACCGCCAGGATGCGTGAGCTCTACTGGAGGGTTGTCAGCCCATATCCACTTCCAATCGTGAATTATCAGAGATTTAGCATATAAGGCCGGATGATCCCTGAAAGTCGTTACCAGTAAGTAAAAAGTTCAAACGAAGATATAATAATACTGACGTTCCAGGAACGACATAAATTATGTTTTTTAAAATATCTTTCTTCGCAACAAAGGTCTTTTCTTTCAGACCACTCACTTTAGCACCCTGACCAATAGTGAAATTCCACAGCCCTGCATGCTCGCCCACTTGTTGTCCTGTTTCCAGGTTAATAATTTGTCCAAGTCTAGGTGGTATGTATTGAGCTGAGCTAGGCGTTCAGCAAAACATACCAAAAACGATCCCGATGAAGCTCACATATGAAGTCATGGAACTTGCGTTTTTCGCCGACAAAGCAGATGCCCATGCTTTCTTCTCTTGCTGCCGTTGGCAAGCTCCACTTCGCGGCAAGTTCTCTGACCTCGGTCTTTTTCAAGTTTCCTAGAGGGAAAAGAGCACGGGCAAGGCTACGCTCGGGAACTGAGGACAAATAATAAGTCTGGTCCTTTGTAACATCGCAAGGACGAATGAGCCTTGGTCGTAAAACGCCATTGTGATATTTCCAGTCTTTACTTGCATAGTGACCTGCAAACATGCCGGACAACTGAGTTAAACCAAGCCTCACGGAAACGGACGTAGGTACCAGTTGCAAGCCATGGTGTGTTTGAAAACCCAGGATCCTGAGTAAGGTGGTCAATTAACGCGCCGAATTTTACTTCTCTTGACCTAACGTCAAGAAAGGATATCTTCGCACCGAATGATCACGACTCACTTATTACACCAGACGTCAGGATTTGGGGTAATGCCATTCTCCCAGAACTTCAAAGAGGGTTCGAATACCCGCGTCCAGTATTCACGGGAGAAATCCAACTGATTTAAAGACTCGTACGCTTGAAAGTCAAGTCATAGAAAACCAGACATACCATTTTACAAGGAAGATCGAGTACTCTGCACACGCGTCTGACATCCTCCCAGTCCTTCTCCCACTCACATCCACGGTCTGAACCAGACTCGTCGCGTGTGTCCCAGTTGCGCATGAACACAGCCGACAGGTCGTAATCCTGCAGATAGCAAAAACTACTCAAGTCTGTATCCCTTCGGAGTGACGTTTATTGCTTACTTTGTCCGCCAGTAGTTTTGCAGTCACGGAAGAGTCCACTCCTCCGGACATTGCGACGACGACTGGCGCGAATCTTATTGAGTGGTTTGAAAGCTGAAATCTTCACCTACCCTTGTCGCCCTTTAACGGGAAGTGCGTCCTGGAGTCATAGTAAGATCGGATCTGTAACTTTTGCAATTGCAGGAAGCGACATTGTCGAAACATGTCACTGGCTGTGGCCAAAGTAATTTCTCGACGGAAACACAAAAAAATGCGTGACAGTGCGTGACCCGAGGCAATTTACTCCGAAGTCACACTCAGCATAACTCACCAACTCTCTTCAAGATCGGACTGCACGACGACAAAGAAAAAGCGCAAAACGTGCATAACTTCTTACTTGCAAAACACCCGTTCCAAAATGGTTCAAGGATCAAAAACCGAAGGTAAATCCGTCCTAGTACAATCTCCTTCGTCCCTCAGCTGCTCACGATCTCAGCAAGGTCCCTCCCAGGCCGAGATCCTCCTTCGCGTAACTTCCGGGATAGCTGCAGAACTCATCAAGGCACACGATTCAAACCAGACTGTGTCCTTGAATGAACTCCGAGCAAAGATCTCTAAGAAATATGGCTTCGGAGGCGTGCCGAGGCTCGTAGATATCATCAGCGCCATACCGGACGAGTATAAAAAGGCTCTATTGCCAAAGCTCCGTGCAAGACCTATAAGAACAGCCAGTGGTGTACGTATTACTCTCTAGCTCACAGAAAACTAGCTCTATCTGATGTTTTCTGATAGATCGCTGTGGTGGCAGTAATGTGCAAGCCACATCGATGTCCCCACATCGCCATGACTGGGAACATTTGCGTGTACGTTTCAACTTCCTTTGTCTCTTGCGCTTCTCATTCCTGGCACAGATATTGCCCAGGCGGGCCAGACTCTGATTTCGACTATAGCACACAAAGTTATACTGGTTATGAGCCTACGAGTATGCGTGCTATCCGTGCACGCTATGACCCTTACGAGCAGACGCGAGGTCGTGTCGAGCAACTAAAAGCCCTTGGTCACAGCGTTGACAAGGTCGAGTTCATCATCATGGGCGGAACGTTCATGAGCATGCCAGAAGACTACCGCGCTAAATTCGTCGCACAGCTACATAACGCTCTATCTGGCTTCACGGGAACAGACGTAGATGAAGCAGTACGGTAACTATTATCCTGTTGTGGTCCGATCCAGTACCTAATCTTTTTTTTCAAAGATATTCGGAGCAGAGCAAGTCAAAGGCGATCGGTATAACCATAGAGACACGACCAGACTATTGCTTAAGACCCCATATGTCTCAGATGCTCCGCTACGGGTGCACACGCCTTGAAATCGGCGTCCAATCCGTATACGAGGACGTCGCCCGAGACACAAACCGCGGACACACCGTGCGTGCCGTCTCCGAGTCCTTCCACATGGCCAAGGATGCAGGATTCAAAGTTGTCGCTCACATGATGCCTGATCTCCCAAATGTGGGGTTGGAGCGCGATCTTGAGCAGTTCAAGGAGTATTTTGAGAATCCCGCGTTTAGGAGCGATGGATTGAAAATATATCCTACGTTGGTCATTCGAGGAACGGGCTTGTATGAGCTTTGGCGGACGGGCAAGTACAAGAATTACACGCCTAATGCCTTGGTGGATGTCGTTGCTCGGATATTAGCACTCGTGCCTCCATGGACGAGGGTTTATCGCGTACAAAGGTTGGTTTCTTGAAATCAGCGCGAGACACAGGAATGTTAACAAAGCTGCTCATCATAGAGATATACCGTTGCCGCTAGTAACAAGTGGCTGCGAAAATTCGGGAAATCTACGAGAGTTGGCCCTCAATCGCATGAAAGATTTTGGTGCAGAATGCAGGGATGTGCGGTATCGCGAAGTCGGCGTGCGTGCGGCGTACACACATATGTGCCTCACATACTGACGATCATACAGATACATGAGATACACCACAAAGTACGCCCAGAGTCCGTCGAGCTCCTCAGACGAGATTACGCGGCCAACGGTGGGTGGGAGACTTTCCTTTCGTACGAGGATCCAGAGCAAGATATTCTGATCGGGCTGCTTCGCCTACGGAAATGCTCCGACGATGGTACCTTCCGCCCTGAGCTTGTACGGAAAGAAGGCGCAGAAGGAGGGTCAAGTATCGTCCGCGAGCTCCATGTGTATGGCACCGCGGTGCCAGTTCACGGGCGCGACCCGACAAAGTTTCAACATCAAGGGTTTGGGACGCTGCTCATGGAAGAGGCAGAACGAATAGCGCGGGAGGAACATGGGAGCGTGAAGCTTGCTGTTATATCAGGTAAGACCGCTTTTCATGCAAAAGGAAAGCTTATATTGACACTTTTTCGCAGGTGTGGGCACCCGAGATTATTATCGCAAGCTCGGATACGAGCTCGATGGTCCATATATGAGCAAAACATTGCTATAGCATGTGCAATTACACCACTGTTGTATACTATTGTACATACATATTCATCCGCGTTCGTATCATTTTTCACGACCGTCCTTGGTCACCAATAATCAAAGTATGAAAATTCGGAAACACGAGTTCCTCCTCTACCGTTTTCCGTATAACATCTTGAATGAACCTCTCGACCCGAGTCACGTTCTTAAGGACATGTTTGTCCGCCTGGCCAATCTCGCTCTCGATCAGTATAGACGGGAGGAGGCGCTGCCCGACCGGCAATGGCTTCCCATCGCGCTTTCCGCTGTCTTCGTCCATATCAGGGGGCGTGCTGGTCTGGCTTCGGGGGCGTTTGCACGCAGGCCCGTAGGGATCCAAGTCGTCGAGCACGCACAGGTGCACGCGCCCACGCGAACCTTCGTACGCGACGGCTACTTCTCCCGTGAACACCAGTCCCGTCACGGAGAGCTTTATTGGGAGAGACATGAATGATGGGGAGGGATAGTTGATCAATAGGGATGTCGTGAGAGTCAGTCGGAGGTTGGAGTGCCAGTTGAGGTAGAGGTGGAGTTGGAGATCTGGGTTGTTGGGCGAAGGGACGGGTGGTGCAGCTGGCTCTGGGTCAGGGTGTGGGTGTGAAGGCGGGGGATTGGGCGGGGAAGGCGACGATTGGTCTGCTGTCACGGGTGCGCGTGGCATCGGGGAAGTATAATCAGACACCGAGCGCCGCTCAGGAGATGGTGGGAATGGGCTACGACCACTATACATCGACAAGGGGGTGCCCAAGCCCGTACCCGTACCCGTACTCATCGTCGGCCTAAAATCTCCCAAGCTAGGCATGCTCATATGCATAGCGCCCCCACCCCACATGTTTCTCTGCATTCCAGCATGCAGAGCCGGCGTCGACGTAAACAGATCCACGGATGGACTGCGCCCATAGCGTATATGCGGTGGCAAATGGTGATACGCTGGCCCATCCTCCGCAAGTCCCCTCCTTGCCGCCTTCCTCGACACCCACTCGAACCCATCCTCATCTTCCCCCGCACCCGCACCCTCCGTCACCTTCACGTTCTCATGATCTGGGTCAGAGTCGGAACCGGAATCAGAGTCTTCGAGGAAGTCACGGTATATATCACGCAAGTCAACGAGCTCTACATCAGGGGGGACGGTACCAAAGTCAAGCGAGGAGATCTCGACGGGGCCGATGAAGGATGGCCTCTGGGTCGTCGTGAGTTGGCGGTTGAGGATGTCGACGAGGACGGTCGCCAGCGATGGGTTCAGCTTTTGCCATTCCAATTCGATGGACATGAAGTTATAAACTTAGTACTATAGTCAGTCCAGTAACGAGCGTCGGCATTCGCCGGATCTTTCCTTTGTCCACCATGAATATCTTAAAGAACGGACGGGGAGAGTCAGAAGTCCTCGCGACTGTCAGTAACGTCCACTACCCTCCTACTAACCCTAGAGTTCACACAAATCCTACTGTAGTTCCCCGACGGCTACCAATACTCCAAGACCAAGCTCGAAGAGAGCTTGCGCCAAATCATGGCGCTCAAACCTACGAAGCCTTCCAAGGACGCAGCCGCACCCACAGCGAAGCGAGAAGACATCGAACTCATTGTGCGTGTCGAGATACACATTTGAGGCCCCCTCACTAATAAGCTTCTACAGGTGAATGAACTGGGCATTCCTAGATCACATGCAGAGAAGGCGCTCTTGGAAAGCGGGGGCGACCTCGAAAAAGCCCTGCGTACGCTCGTCATGAGCTGATCTCTCAGCCTCAGGCCCCATTTCATCCACACCAATTCTCCTGTAATTGCGATCGACCCAGCAAGGAATATAGCAAAACGTAAATTCTTGACAGTTCCGATTACACCAACATTAGACACGTCGGTAAAAGTTAATACTCTACGAAAGTTCAAAAAGTTCATCAGCCAACCGCAAGCACTCGTGCGTCATGGTATCAAAAGAAGGGAAGATGCAAAATCCTAATGAACCAATCAATCAAGAAAGATCATGAACGACAAAACAATGGCACGAGGACTCTGAAGCGGTGGTAGGACCAGAAAGATCGCGGAGAGTGTGAGGGACAAAGCGTAGCGTGGCTTGCCGTGAACAGGAAAAGAAAAGGTGATATATAACTATGAAATAGAGTCAGTCAAATTTGCCCGTCGGTGAGATTCTGGTGCGAAGGCGCAATGCAATATCTGTAGGAAAAGGCTTGCGAAGATCTAGGAGAGGGTATATTCAAAAACCATCGTAAGACGTCGTATAGTAGTAGAAAGTTCGGATATATTCTTTTGTTTGTTCTTGGTATGCTGCTCACATCCGTTCTTCGGGCCTGGGCGTCGGCGTGCGTGACGGAAAAGGAGAACCGTACGGTGCATTGAGGTATCGCGCGGTCGATTCAATCTCAGAGAAGCAATCGCTCTCTGGGATGATCGCAGGCTTCTCTGCAAGGCCGAGCGCACTGGCGATAGCTCGGGGGCTCCCAAAGGGGGATGACTTCCTCTGTAATGGAAACTGGCCAATGATTGGGTCATCAGGGCCGAAAGGCGCGTCGGAAAATGGCTTTGAACTGCCGCCGCCGATCGAGGACGATGACTTTGGCTCATGCGATGCAGGCTGGTTGTACATTGCAGTCGCTGCGAGTACCGTCGACGCGCCAATGAGGAAGGAAGGAGTGATGTGGAAGTCGAAAAGCACAACGGATGCAAGGAAGGAGAGTATGATAGATAACGATGTTGCGAAACCCTTCAAGATATTATCCGAGTACTTGATTACAACAGCAGTCACCAATCCACCAAAGACTTGTATCGCCACCGTGGCCCACGCCCATCCGCCAAAGTTTCGGAAGAGCCACGTCAAGACACCTATGGAAGGGGGATGTGCAGGGCCGTAGAGGATGGGAAGCAGGGCAGGAAGGAGGGAGAAGAGCGAGAGTTGGACATTGCGCACCCAGAGATCAGCCTTAGAGCCCTTGAGCACCATCTCAAAGTAAACACCTGCAAGGCCGGAGGTAAAGCAGGCAGCGGTGACCGCACCAAAGCCCTTGAGCGGGCTCATGATATGAATGTGCAGTGGGGCGGCGTCATGCGCGCTTCCTACGCGAATCTCCCGCATGCCACTATTTGACGTCGTCGTTTGCACCTGGACGATACCAACGCCAATAGCCAAGAAGAACAATGACAGCCATTTGGTCGAGGATAATGTCTTTCGGAGAAGGGCAACTGAGAACGCAGCGGTAGTGAGGATTTTCATCTGATATGCGACCTGAAAGGAGGCAACGGGTAGATTGCCGATGGCAACGAACTGCAAAGAGTTCTGAACGACGTAAAGGATGGCGGGAATGGACAACTTCCAACAATCATGGCTGAAAATCTCGCTGCATACTTGGCGGAAGGGGGCAGACCATGGAAAGAAGGACTGAATGAGGCCACCGAATGATTTCCGAGATGACCAATGCGTCTCTCCTGCGTCGATCGCTCTCCAAAGGGCAATGACGAATGATATAGACCCTTTGAGGACTTCGCCGAGTAGTACGGCGGCTGCAGGCGAATAAGACAAGTGTGGAGGAGTTGATACACGGGAGTAGTGCATCACAATGGACAAAGTCGCGTTTTGGACAGCCAGGGTGATGAGCCTGGAGGAAAGTCAACAACGGAAAGGAAGGAAAAGTGGATTGTTTGAACTTACGACACGTATTTGAGAGGCATTCCACAGATAGTTGGGTGTTTGGAGGAGGTTTCTGGCAATGCAGCATTTAGATGTTGGTTGAGAAGTAAACCGGAAGATTTGGGTGAAAGGCCATGAAGACCTGAAGGAGGAAGGAGTGGAGCAAGGCGTGGACTTGTAGATGACATGCTCGAGACATTAGAAGATGAAGGGACTGAGCGGATGGAGGGGTATGCACGATGATACATCTCATGTGAAGAAGATGAAGGCACTGCGGACTAAAGATCAGCAAAGCGTAAAGCGAACCACGGGATTGACTACTTGTTGCTGTTCGGTTTTTTTTCCTTCAACAGACGCAATTAATTATTGTTCGGGTGTCGAATCTGAATATGCAGGTTTCTCTCGTAGACTTGTGGAATAAGATAAAAGGAGGTGAAGGTGTGCGGGAGGTGTGATGGTGAAAGAGATGAGAACGGGATTGCAAGCGCAAATCGTCCAGGAAAAGAACTCTACTCCGATTCGTCCCTTATACGTGGACCGTCCGTTAACAAGTCTGGCGACCAATAAATTGAAAACTGAAGTCGTCAGTCGTCGATGGTGGACGTGTTCAAATAGGGCTGCAACGGTAGGAAAAAGAGATGGAGGAAGATGTTTGGGGAAATTCATAACGACGGTTCACCAAACCTCGGCTATGCGCTACAGGTCACTTGACAAATGACCTCAGTTTATCAATCTTCGAATTATGTTATTCAACATCATTTTTCTACTGTACACAATAATTTACGGAACAAGACAAAAGGAACTACATGCGGGCTGCGTGTACCAGACTTGAGCTTGACCTTCCATGGCCCCCAGGGTATGTCAACCTACAAAAAATAACCGTTAGCCTATCCTCACTCTCGGATTTCACAAGATGGACACCAATGCTATGTATGCCTCAGCCTCGCCTTTATATCTCCATCCACACCCATCTGTTTGCACGGTTTCTTAATGAAATAAAAAACCATATCAAACACCGTTCGATATCAAGGGACTCCTTCGAGCGGGATGTGTTTTTTTACCAGGATAATCTTCTTCGACATCCATTGGTGCCCATCATAGTTCAAATCATAGGAATATGCACGACTCACGATAGTTATTGCATTACAATTCTACTAGTGAAATATTGTAGGCATCTCCAGGTGATCCTGCGTCCTCATCCCTCGACCAGTGGGAGGAACATTCAGCAAAGATTGTTTTTGAGACGACAAATCAATCCTCGACATTTGTCTGGACTATCCATCCTTGGAGGTTGCGTGAAGCAAGAGGATAAACAGTAATTTGGATGTCGTGGTTTTAGTTGAAAAAAAAGTCGTATCAAATCAAGGTTTTGAATTTCTCGGCGAATGCCGAGCGGGCTTACAAAAGCCATTTTGCCAGGCCAACTTTAGAAAGAATCCGGAAAGGTCAGAAATTTACCTCTGACGAGCACCAACTGAAGTGGTGGTTCGATGGCTCTCGCTCAAGCCTCAAAGTCTCCATTCGCTACACTTCTCCAGCGCTCCAAGTTTTCATCCTTTGACCCAAAAATCGCCCAAGTCTATACTACACACGGTGGTGATGCTTACCGCGGCAACTGGGGCTTCAAACGTCCACTCCCCATACGCAGACGTGGTGCCTACATCACCGTAAAGGCTGTTGACACTCTTGAGCAGCAGACAGAATGGAATTCTGCCGAACCTCAAGCGTCGTGGATGAAGAACTGGGATGAGCTGCAGTTTAACCCCGCCGACGAAAACTCCTTGGTAACAGGTCGCTCGCAGCGCGACGGTGATGATGTAGCAGACTCGGAGTATGCGCCAAATCGCAATGACCCACTCGGGTGGCGTCCAGCTGCTATTCCCAATATACATGCCATGTCCAACAAGGAATTCACACAGTACCTAGGACGCATCAGTAGCAAGCGCGAGGCCTTCTTTAAATACAAACAAGCGCAGAAGGAGGCGGCTGAAGCGGCCAAGAAGGAAGCAGACGAGGAAGCCTCTGAACAGACATCTAGAGCGACAAAAAGGCCTTACGTTGTCGATCCATCGCGGATTGGATATTACCTTGACGAGTTCGCCGTGTGGGAGTCGCAGAAGGCACGAAAAAGTTCTTTGGCACGTTCCCTCGAAAGTGTACCCCACCGCTCTGCAGGTCTCCACTATTCCCATTTCACACCACTTCAGACATATCTCTCTACAAAAGAACGGAAGGGACGATTAGTGGAAGAGGTGAAGGGCGATAATCGACGACCGTTGTATTACGTGGCATCATATGCTGGTATGGGTATCGCTGTGCCGAAGGGGGACAAGGGAGTGTCAAATGCGATGGTTTGGGGTGACCCGAGCAAAACTGGGGCGACCAAGTTGAGACCGGAGTCTATAACATTGCAGAGGGCGCCGGAGGTAGTGGACAAGAGGCAAGGGTTGAAAGCGGCGAAGATCTCGGTGCAGGGAGTTGCATGCGATGCGGAGAGCCATTTGAAGAGCAATTCTTACAGGCCCGGATCACGCGAATACATCACAGCCGAACCCGTCAAGTCTTTCTCTAACTTCAACAACCTCACAAGGTCTAGGCGGAGATACGATAGTATCGTGGAGAAGTCGATGACAGAGGCCCAAAGGATGAAAGTCAGTGGGGATACATTGACATTGCTAGACGGGTTGTTAATTAAGAAGGAGTCATAGTCTTCTTTTGATTATATCAGTCTTCGAACATCTTTTCGTGACACAGACGCGTGACAAAGCGTGACTAATTAACTGTGACAAGCGTGTCTTGTTTAATGTTCCCACGACACTACTCCTCCTAGCTTGATGCTCGCCGTCAACAACGATGCCACGCGAATCGACAGAACGAAGAAAATCAAGCATAGGAAGTCGTCGTGGTCCCCCAAAGAAACACATCCCTTTTCGCGCTGACGATCTACGACTCGGAAAGAAAACAGGAATCGCAGTACAATATGTCGGCCGCGACTCGGATGAATTCGAGCCCTTCGACGAGCTCATCAAACAGGCAGACGATCGCACACCTCCCCGTGTCAAGTCCCGCAAGAAGAGAATGTCCGTAGCCACTGCCATTCCAGAATACGACGAATACGACGAGAATGGGGAGATGTCCATGGAGTTGGCCGAAAGTGAGTTGTATTGCCCGCGCCCATCATCACGAATCCCATTCTCATCATTTAACACAGGCAACCAGGGGAGCCCACTCGCATACTTTACGAATGCGCCTACCATAGCGCCTAATAGTGCTCGTAGACTGGGCTCGTCACGATCCGTCCCGCGCACCTCTGACATCGACTTTGACGAGGTTCCTTCACCCCATATGCGCTCCGCACCATCAAGGCGTGCGTCTACAGTGAACGGTGCCGGTCCTTCCGCGCTCTCCAAGTCTTTTTCTGTATACAACGACGCCCATGATCAACCCCCTGCTTCCGACCCTGACTTCGAACCAGCAAATCAAGACTTTGACTACGAACTCCCGCCGAATGACACTCCCTCTCAAACAGGACTAAGTTTCAACCACGTAAATCATGATGAGGAGGAGGAGGAGGTGAACGAAGTGGAGGAGGAGGTGACATCACGTGCCAAGAAAGTCGACAAGGGCAAAAAGCGTGCAGTGGTGGAGGTAGAAGAACAGGAGGAGGAAATCGAAGATGTCATTGCGCAGGGACTCGAAGAAGTCGAGAATGCCCCGGATGAGGAAGGAGACGAAGACCCACCCCCTAAGAAACTACGCAAAGACGATGAGAAAGAGCAGAAACCCAAGAAACCCCGAGCGCGTGCACCCAAACGCGTCATTAAACCAACAGAAGAAAGTACGTTTTTCCCCCGTCCAACGTCATATGCTGGAAATGCATCCCACTTTCAGATTCACCTCCGCCCGATGGCGTCCGCCGTAGTCGACGGCATAGGTACAAACCACTAGAGTACTGGCGCCAAGAAAAAGTTGTCTATGGGCGACCCAATTCTGGCCACACGCTGGTCCCTCAGATCAAAGAAATCATTCGAATTCCACAAGAGCCCGTTAGGCCACTCGGAAAAGCAGCCAAGAAGCGCAAACGCGCCGGAAGCGAACGCGCGAAGAGCAGTAATCCTCAACCATACGACCCCGAGGAGGGCTGGGATGATGATACGGCGGAAAATGGTGTAGTCATTGATTATGTGACCCAAGAACCAGTGTCCAGACGTGCGTATTTCTCTATCAAAGCATTAAAATCCTCTGCTCATTGGTGCTGTTTCAGGTATCGTCTACACAGCAAAGAAGATTGACCCCAAACCCGCAGCCGGGGGCGAGTGGTTCTTCCAAAAAGTCTTCGGGGAGGGCAGCTTTGTCGCAGGAGGCGTCCTTCGTATACCCCCGAATGGCCGCAAACCAAGCAAAATGACAAAAGACAATACATATGTTCGCACTCTTTGTTACCTACCCCTCACGCTCCATGGTATTCACTTGATTTTCACGCAGGTTTTTTACGTCATCGAGGGCGCCGTCGTCGCTGTGATTCACGAGACGCAGTACATCGTGGCTACAGGAGGCATGTTCATCGTGCCACGCGGTCAGTCATATCCTTTCCCTACCCCGGTCTTGCTCGAACTCTAAAATAAAACAAACACGCATGTTGCAATACAGCCAATACCTACTATATCGAGAACATCTCCGATCGAGATGCGAAGATTTTCTTCACGCAAGCGCGCCAGGCGGTGCCAGGGGAATTTGAGCTCCCGCAGGATCACGCATCGTATTCTGCGCCACCGTCATCGCATCCTCAGCGGTCCAGTGGGAGTGCCGCTCCACTGGCCAAGAGGGGGACGTCGATGAAGGTATGAGCGGTTTGACACGACCTTTATGAGTTTCTCGATAATGCATCATTGTATCGTGATTTTTCATATCGTTATTGGCCCCATATAGCTTATGTGTAATTACGCGCCGGATGGTGCTTCAACGAGTACTTACTTATACATCGCACTTGGTCTTCGTGCGGTACTCATACCCTTTGTACCTTGTCTCCATCATGTCACATCACTCGCATGGTTATCCTAGTGTATTGAGAAAGTATCTATAGACTGGCGCATACAGGGATCATGGTGCATATCGTCTCCAACCTCAAGCATAAGAAAGTATAACGCCACGTACCGCGGCGAGTATCACGACGGTAGCATGTAGCAGAACGCAGACCCAATGCAATGGACTATAGCATTCGCGCAAGCGGCGAAGATGCTGTCGACATGACGCCCACCAGCTCACTGAAGGAAACGGATAATCTGAAGACCGATAGGCTGCCAAAGTGCAACAACAAGTGCGAGTGAGGCCTAACTGACCGTGGCGACACAAGCCACGAACAACAGCGAACAACAGCGGAGCGGTGCCACGCATACAATCGGCGGCGGCGGATGCGCCCTCTCGTTACTTAGAACTCAGTCAGACCCGATTGCGTCCCCGTATACTGGCTCTTCACATCGTCAATGTCCGTCGTGCCGTCTTGGCTCTTGTAGTCGTACGCGCTCATGCTGGCCATGTCAGAAATACCGGCAGCGGAAGAGAAGGAGCCCCGCCTTTGTAAGCGATCTGACTGCGAGAAGCCCATGGCAGCACCGCCGATGCTTGCCATACTTGGCGGTCCAGCATCTTGGGAGATGATGGAGCTAGCGTAGCTGCCATAAGTGCTCCGCTTCCCAGCGCCTCCAGGGCCACGGGGTAACCCAGGTCCAAATCCACCAGCCGCAGCAAACATAGGAAGCCCCGACGAATAGGTCGCTTGCGAGCGCAGAGACTGCACGTCAGACGGGATGTATCCGAGAGCATCGTGGGTGCGGTAGAAACTAGCATCGAAGCGACTTGGCGTGCCAGATCTGCCTGCACCTCCTCCGTTTGGAATGTATTCACGTGCACTTGTCTCGTGCCGGCGGAATTGGTCCATGGACTTGACGAGGGAGCGACGAGGTTTACTGAACTGAATCATGCTCGCTTGTAAGTTGTTCAGTGCACCTTCAACAAGGGTGTTCTTTTCTTTGTAGTGCGTAAGAAGATAGTGCCACAGTGGGTGCTACAGGAGAATCGATTAACAGACTGTAAGATCAACCGCTAAATCAACTTACTTTGCTGAGAACCTTTGGATTTCCAAGGATAACCACGCCATACTTTGCGCGAGTCAAAGCCACATTCAAACGACGAGGGTCGTTCAAGAAACCGATTCCTTGGTGCTCGTTGCTTCTGACGCAGCTCAAGATAATATAATCTTTCTCTCGTCCCTGGAAGGCATCCACACTAGCCACTTCAATATCCTTGTACAAGTCCTTCTTGAGGGATCCGTTGAACTGCATATAGTTGACGATATAAGAGCGTTGACCCTCGTAGGGCGTTACAACACCGATTTGGGCAGGCATAACACCCGACTTGAAGAATTTGGTAACGATCTTCTCGACATTGGATGCTTCCGTCCTGACAGCAGTGATAAGCGGACACAACTGAAAGTTAGGAACATGGTATGTACCTGTTGAGGAAAGAAGTTCCACTGGAGGATATTTCCTCCTGGCCAAGGTTCTGGTAGAAGAACATCGGGATGTCTGGAACGGGCCATGGAAAATCAACATTCTTGCGCAGACGTTCAGGAGCAGTGACACCGTTCTGTAGCGTGCCTTCGTAGAACATGTTTGAGGGAAATTCAGACAGGCAAGGGTGCATCCGGTACTGTACTTGCAGACGAATGGGTCTATTGCCAAGGACAACCAGACGTTCGAAGAGCGATTGTGTCAAACCAGCGCGCGCGGCTTTCTTGTTCATAATAACTGGACCAAGTTGTTGGTGATCACCGACGAGGACGACCTGCTTGCAGCCAAGGACCAGAGGGATCATACACTCTGGTTCAGATCAGTACATTTAACTCATTCATCGAAAGGATTAAAGCTACGCACCGGGTTCAGCAGCTTGTGTGGCTTCGTCAATCAAAACGGTCCTGAACTGGAGCTTATTGAGACGAGGATCACCAGCACCCACACAAGTGCAGCAGATAACATCCGCAGCACTCAAAATCTCCTTCTCGCATTGCCTGATCAACGTCTTGTACTTCCTCTCATCATTGGAACTCAATTCTCCTTGTTCATTCTTCAGCATGATCAACTTCTGCAACTCCACGTGTGTTGTGCTATTTGCAACTTGTTGGTGCAGCGTCAAAAAAGCGACGCTAGAGTCTAGGGCTTCGCGAGATTTGGCCGTCAAACGCACAACCTTTAAACCAGTGGCATGTATCTTTTCAGTGAGCTGGTCGACTGCTACGTTCGACGGCGCGCAGACAAGAACTTGACCAGGATTCATCTTGGCAAGATGGTAAACGATTGATGCGGAGGTTACTGTCTTTCCAGTTCCGGGAGGGCCCTGAATCAAACTAATAGGCTTCTGCAGAACGCTCTTGACGGCGTACATTTGAGAGCCGTTGAGCTCTGGAAGACCTGGTGCAGAGAAACGCTTAGGCATCTGCGTACGGAGAACCTGGGGCGCAAGCTCATGTCCGAGAAGCTTATGATACTGGCAAGGGGTTAATTACTTCTAATTAATATAGAAGAATGAACGTACTATGTAACCATTTACGCTCTTTTCATCAACTGCGAACGTCTTCATCGCCAACTGCATTCTGTCAAAGCTGGTGGACTTCCAGACAAAATCTGCTACAAAGTTATGTGTGCATTCAGTAGGCACGCCCTCAGTGCGGCGCAGCTCAAGGCCGATTTCGTCAGAAACGTCTAGGAAATTATGATCAGCTCAGCATCTCCCACCACTGAGACAATGAGCGTACTGTTTGGAATCTTGATGACATGCCCTACTCCATCCCAAGCTTTGTGCAGTTCTCCTTGATACCTCAACCGCAGTTCGTCACCCACCGCCAGTCTAACTTCACCACTCTCAAGCTTGGGCATGCAAAACCATGCGACTCGCTTCTGGTTCAGACCAAGATCCCATCGAACAGTGATATCAGTCTGAGTCTGACTCTCCTTCAAGCGTTTGTCATAATCAGCCTCAATCTTGACGAGAGGGCCGAAAATATTCTGGTACTGATATGCGTCTTCGTAGACGAGAAGGATAGGTTGCGGCTCGTCATCGATACCAGGCTTTTCAAGGTCTTCGAGCGTGGCGTTGGCATTCTCACGCCATAGGTCTTCCAAGCGGTTGATCTGGTTGAATGATATCTGACGAGATCGAAGTTGCTCGGTTTCGCTGGGAGGTTTCACGAGCCACGAAAGAAAAGATCTGTCATCAATCAGAGGTGCCCAGAGGGTGGCGTTCCAAGACATGTCCTTGCTAGCCGCAGCACATGGCTGACTGTATATATCATAAATCTGACATTCTTGGTGACAATTGGGAAAAACATACCGACACAAAAGTACTACAACAGTGTCACTCTTCGCAGGAATAAATCCCAGCATGAATACATTCTTGCTACCACAATTATAGCATTCCGGGGTGGTTTCGCCAAGGGGGCTTTCCGCATGCAAAATGACCTCCTTATGCTTTGCACGGACTAGATGGTTCACGATGTGTGAGGCGGAGGTATTACCACGTGAGTTGCAGAACCACTTTGAGCACACAAGGCACTTTACGACGGAAGCTGGAGAGTGGATTCCGCAATAACTGCGACACCGACGCGGTACTGAGTCACGTTCTACGGAAGCAATACAAATCTCTTTACCTGCAGGCATGAGGGGGGAGATCCATAGCACCCTCATCTTTGAGGTCGTCGAGAACGGCATCGAATTCTTCGTCTATGGTTTGATGGTGGTGCTCATGGCGTCCATTGCTGTACGAGGATGTTTGAGAACGATCGTCTACGATGGAGAGGCTTTCGAGGTCGAGTGGTGTTCCTGTGTTTGTAGTAGCAGTATAAACGGAGGAATTGTCATCTACGACGCTGATTGCACCACCGTACGATGAAGCGGAATCATATTGAAAGTTGTCGAAATTGTCCATCACGGTTTGCGAGGAACCTGCTTACCCACCAAAAGAGGGTCATGTAAGGACACCTTCACACGCTTACATAATAACGGTCCCTAGATTTTTATTCTATCATTGACAGATACAAATGTTGGAATACGAAGTCCCCCATCATATGTACACCGCGAGATATGTACCGTAAGCTGATGATCAAAAACAATAAAAAAGAATGAGCGACGAAAGTTTATTGACGCCTCTGCTTCATAGCAGGCCGTATTCTTGGGCGGGTGGGGGTTTGATTGGTCGGAGGCAAACGCGCTGGAATACCATCTGGAAGTAGCGGGATTGCTCTGCTAGAAGGTTCGCCAAGGACCGCGCGACTGCGCTGATGCCCGGAGGAGCTGGACGAGGGCGCCCATTTTGACGCCCCAACACCTTCCTCCATTGGCACATCATCGATTTCGGGGCCTATCGCCTCAATGCTTTCAGGCGAACCCTCCTGACGTACTTCGGGCTCTGCAGAACGCGAACCCTCAGATAGTTCAACTTCGAGATCTTGGTCCATGGCATCCACATCCGCCTGTTCTACTTCTTCTCCCTCGTCTTCCTCCTCAGTGTCATCGTCGTAGAAACCAGTTGGAGGCTCTCCAATCCACTCATCCTCATCAGTCCCAAAGTCCCAAACATCAAGGACTGTGGCAGGATTCCGATTGCTGGCAGCCACACACCAGCGACCCTCGAAAACCACCTGCCAAACACCCTGTATGCCTGTCAAGAGGTCACGGACGACAGTACCGTCGCGCACGTTCCACATCTTGAGCGTACCATCAGAGCCACTCAGCACCTTGAATTCATCATGTTGGAAGCATGTAATGGCACCCGTATGCGCGGCAAGGGTATGTCGCAGTTCGCCACTCTCAGGATCCCATATACGTAGGGTAGAGTCAGCAGCCGCGGAAACGAGATACGACGGGGATAGTCCAAGTAGACCGACAAGCGACGTATGACCAGTCAAGACGTGTTGACACTGCCCGGTTCGTAAGTTCCACACACGAACAGCGCTATCCATGGATCCTGAACAGGCGATCTGGCGGTGGATATCAAGAACAACACTGTACACTATGCGCAAAGAGTTCAATGTGAGAATGTCAACGTAAACCTGCGGTACGAACCTTTCTGTGAATGACCTACAAGAACCCATTTGCATTCACCAGTAACAATGTCCCATATCCTCACAGTGCAGTCATAACTGCCAGATACAAGAGTGCGCCCACGGGCAGCTAGAGCACGGACTGCATGATCATGACCCTCTAGATGCATCTTGTGGTACGGATTATCGTCTGCGTCCTCCTATAAAATAAACGACAATGAGAAACCGGTTTTCTGGATTCTAACATAAAACGCACATCGGCTGGGTCAGCCTCGGTATCATCTGCACCGTAGCACCTATACTCAGGTTCACCAGGCCGAGGCAAAGACCACACGCGAAGGGAGTGGTCGCGGCTGCCGGTCACGATCGTCGACCGCTTCGGCCACTTCTCCCTCGTGATAACACCACCCTCTCCTTCAATTTCGATCCACTCCGGCTTGACAATAGCTAAACATCGAACGGTGCTTGTATGCCCGCCGAATATGTGCGTGCATTTACCAGTTGCGAGATTCCAGATTCGGACAGTGCGATCAGTCGACCCACTGACGAGGGTATCCTTGCAGGCAGCAAGCGCCCACACACCGCCTTCATGGCCGTCCAGCACTTGGAGAAGTTCACCTGACAAAGGTGAATATACGTGAATGGAATGATCATCAGATGCGGATATGATGCGCCCGTGAGAGAGTAGCAGACAAGTGACGACAGAGGAGCCGTGGGCGGGAAAAGAACGATGTTTCGGGTTTGCGTTCTCGACCCATCGAGTTCGAGTGAGTTGACGCGATTTGAAGAGCATCTTATAGGGATGGGGGAGGGGTATGGTTTGGGGAATGAAGGGCACACTGAGACGACGCCTGGCGTAGATGGAATGCGCGAAAGATCGCTCTGTGACACCTCCAAACCAGATCTTGGTACTTTTGAGAAGATCAGTCCAAAGCACGGGATCAGAGTCGATGATGGCACGCCAGGCTTTGGATACTTTGGATGCTCGCAGGATAGTAGAATAAGGAAGAAAGCTCAAAACATGAGAAGCAAGTTCTGGGGGTAGTAAGGTTAAAAAATCACGCGCTAGAGTCGGAGTTAGAACAGAATGCAGTGTCCGCAAAACCGGCAAAGGAGAATGGCGTAAAAGAGTGAGGAGAAAATGTGATTGTAATGGCTGCGGAAGACTCGTAAAATGGGACAAAAGGGAGGGAAGGGTGAGAAGAGTAGTGAGGGCAAGATCTGGTTGTAAAGGTGGCTGAGGTTGGGGGGAAGAGGCACCACTAGGAGGAGCAGAAGGCCATATAGCCTGTGGTGGTGGTGACCCATGAGGAGATGGTAGCGGAGATGGAGGTGCCGCGGCATTTAAAGTAGTAATTGGGGGGATGTGTGTCGCCCTTGCCTTCTTCCGAGGCGGCGTATGTGTCCCACGCTCAATTGTTGGCTCTACACCCTCCATCATATTGTCAGCGCCGTGTGACCGTTTCCTGCCATAGCGCTCAACCGCCTCCACCAGCCCGACGACTTTACCTGAATTGCTAGAGGAGTCAGGTCTTATCATTGTCCAGCCCTTGCCACTTGGAACTGGCTCCTCCTCATCCAGATCTACCTCGCCGTCCGTCCCGTCGCGGAAAGTAGCCCGAGAGCCATTGGGGAATACGAGCGGGAATCTCTTGAGAGATGAGGGAAGATTAGCATGCAGAAGGGGGTATTCTCTAGAATCGCTGGGCTCAATTGGAGGTGGTAGCGGCGGTAGCTGTATTGGCGCGTAAGTTGTCGTAGTGGTCGTGGTCGTGACCACCCTGGTTAACAAGCATACGCGTCAATTGTGAATCGGATGAGATTGTTTAGAAAAAAACATACGTTGTCGTATTGACAGACGGTGCGAGCACCAACGACGGGCGCTGGTGGTTGGTCATGGGGGAAGAAGAGTCCGAACTTGTGTCTTTTGGAACGTTTAACGCAGTTCACCAGGAGCCACCCCCACACGGTCATAATTAAGGCGGAGCTTCAAATTACCTGCCGGCACCTCTGCCGAGAGTCCTCTGTCATTGTCCACCATCGTTCTTATCACTAACGTGTCTTGCTGCTTTCGTGTTCTTTGGCTCTTTCGCTTCCAACCTGGCAATCATCTATGAATGTCATGGAGGCGCTTATCTTGCACCTTTTGAATAAGGCCCCAATTGGTGATCTGATCACCACTTGGCACAAACGGATCTAGCGCAGGATGACCGAAACGTTCTAAAAGGTCCTCCTTTTCACCCGCATTTCATGTTAATACTCAAAACCGGTGGGTTCTTGGTGACTGAACCTGAAAACTTGAGAACTGCCTTCTTAACTTCTTAGCTTTTAATTTCACATACCACGTTCACAGGAAAGGTCGTCTGGTCTCTGAGCAAGAGATTTTTTATGAGATCCTTCGCTCCTTCTCACCTCAAGTACCGCATCAAATGATTAATCTACACTGTTGGCTCCACCCAATATCTCGCGGCATATTCTTGATGACATACATAGGACAAATTATTGATGACATACATAGGACAAATTCTGTCATCCATTATGTGATGACGGGCCTACACTAGAATCCCGGTGGTGCACTGACCTAGACTGGCCTGCCTTCGGTCAATCAGGGACGCGAAACGCTGCAAGTAAGTGCATAGTGCTGCCTGACATGCAACCACATTCTCATAATCAACTCACCAAAGTCACAATGCACAAAAGCATTAACGCACTTTTTGTCACAAGCCTTGCGCATATTCGCAAAAGTATCTATGTGCAAGGATGTTTCGCTGGGCCCTGCGTGGGTTGTAAGGCTGTTGTATAACCCCATCTACCTCAAACATCGTCTTCGAAGTATCTCGTTTAACTCATCAAGGAAACAAGTTAACATCGGCAGAGTGCGGGGATAACCAACCCGAGCTCCATACACCGCGGATCATTCTCTTGACCTCGGCGCTACCGTGGTAAGCTTGGAATCGTTACCGCATATCCAACGAACAACGTTCACCCGATCATCGATCGCTTCAACGGACGTCGCTTGGCGCACTTGTGTTTTGGCGCTGCTCGTCGGTTCCGAAAATTCATTAGCATCATACTTCTACCGCACATCAAACGCACACGTACTAAGGGCTTCGACGCGCGAAGTCGAATTCACCTTGGAGGGGTACGGAACAACATGATGATGAGGTCATAGAATGAACCGATAGCCGGGGGGACTTTCTGCCTGTCTTCATTGTGTGTCAGGGGAAAATCACGTGTACGTTCGAGAGGACAACTGGAGCACTGCGACTGAATTTGAGGCACTATAGTTTCGGCGGATAACCGCGTCTCGTTCGTCCAGATACTAGTGTTCCATTGGCCACGAATTATTGGGGATCTTTATGCTAGTGTATCACTATTCGCAGGTTGAATTCGAAATCAACGGGATAACACCCAACGAAGTTTAGCGCTCGAAACTTACAAATGTCACGTCAGGTGGCGCTGAAGACGGACAGCTGTGAGAGCCTGGAAGTAAAACGAATCATGCCATATTATGTGATATTATCTTTAACTGTGTGATTGTCCCAATGAGTAGCAACCTAGCGCCTCCAGTATACTACGGTGGCGACCTATTGATGCTTGTAGATACCTGATGCGCAGTAGCTCAGTGATGCTCTTACCGTTTGGAGACAAAACGACGGTGAACATAGTTACTAACTTACCTTTCGTTATCCACAATCTCGCCGGCGCCAGTCGTCGCCTATTATGTGGCGTTCTGTCTAACCCTGTCTAACCACCAATATATTACAGTTGATTGAATGCTCCCTCGTCTTAAATTTGTGAGATGTTTATTCCAGGTTCAAAGATCATGATGCAGCCTCGAACCAGATCTGTTGCGGATTGCATCCGGTATTTCTGGAACGTGTTGCGTATCTATCGTGTAAAGTCTCCGCCTTTTCTCATAAAAGGTCCGGCGGCAGACTTTGGAACCTGCGGGATAAGGCGGCCGATATTTAAGCGCCAGTTGGATGGCTTAACTAAATCATCAACATGTATTCGCAAAAATTGCTCAACGCTCGGTGTAGTTGCCTCTAAAGCAGTATACATCTATCGAAGGCATACGCATTATTCATCTCTCACTCAGCAGTAAGTATTATTCGCAAAAAAAGGGAAGAAATGCGTTCATGACCTCCTGGATTTGAGCTAATCGGTCGATCATGAATATTAAGAAAAAGGTTTTGAACCAGCTGTGAGTGCCTAGTTCGCCCGGCGGTATGAGTACCACCGCGCAACGAAAAAAAAAACATGCATGCAATAAAGTACTGGTGAGAAACAAATCAATACCTACACGTGCCGCTTGGTGAGCAAGTCATGAGTAATGGGTGAGATACCTGACCAACCAAGCTGAGCAAGAATTCAAGGACCAATATAGGGCTGAAAATCCCCCTATTAAATAGTAAATATGAGTTACTGTAGGCACATCGTCGCTGCGTGCTGCTAAGACTATCCTGGATGCGGAGCAGAAAACATGGCCGTCCAGCAGTGGATCAGTAGCCACCAATCAGGTCTGAGGAGTTGTATCTTCAGATGATGGTGATGTGATTGGCGTCCCAGCGTATTCGGCTGCAGAACGCAGAAGACCCGCAACGATGACGCATTGTCTAAATAATACATTCTCATGACTGACTTTGTGTTCCGAAGGCTCCCGCGAGGCATACCAGGGATACCATGCCGGCGGCGGCTTCTGAAGCAAAAGCTTGACCGTGGAGATTGATGAAGCTGGATTGAGTGCGGTACACGCTTGGTCACGCTAGCAACCAATGGTCTTCGAGTTTAGCCGTGGAAGTTGGATCGAGTACAGTGCTTGGTCGCACTTTTGGAGGGGGGGGGGGCGGCCGTGTTCTAGAAGATCTAGTTGAGACGAGACCAGTGGGAGTACAAGCGCCCATGAGGCGAGTTGCTGCAATTTCTTGATCGGAGCCCCCATATGTAGAAGCCGATTCCAGTTCGAAAATAGGAGCGCGATGTGCACATGGTGCAAGAGGATGGTCATCCAAGTGCCTTGCAAACAGAGCGAGAGGCCGGATGGACGAATGATATCTGGTACATAGCAATTAAAAATGCCGATTGACAAAGACATTGATGCCCGCGAAGTCGTCGAAGATCAATTTGATGGTCGAGTTTTCGACAGGTCGACAAATGACATATCGCTTGCCCCACTGTGGAAGTTCAGTGACTGTCGTGAACTCACAAAGGTGATATTGAGGAACCTATTCTCGGCGTTACTGCCCCGACGTCGAGTAGAGCGGAACTAAGATACAGTCGAAGGAGCAACAAAGATCATGGGGCCAATCATTGGCCTCTCTTTTGCGAAACCATCACCGGCACGCGGGGAGCACATGTAAAACGGTTCAAAAAGGCGGCCGACAGGGGTAAGCTCTGTTTGTTGCGTACCAATCAGCAGAGGAAGAAAGACAAACATCCCTCCAACGAAAATGGGCTGTTTCGATTTGAGCCTCTATGGTGAGAACGCTGATCAACAGCAAAGAATTTCTTTCTGAACCAGTTGGCATAAAGACCGAACTGCGGGACAAAAACGATGAAAACGAAAATACTGGCAGGAGTATGATGGGACAAGGCGCGACTGGGAAACGCACATTCGAAATTGGCTTGGCTGACAATACTCGAGAGTAAGGAAATTCTACACGACATCTTGAAAGGGAGATAATTTTATTGAAGTAGTTTCATTTGCCGTGTCCATCTTGCAGAAAACAATCTGTTCAATACACGCCGTCGCTGAGGCACAGCTGGACACTCTGTGATCTCTCCATTGTACCATGCGGTGAGTGTATTCAAGCTGAATGGTAAATGTGCACTTGCCTTCCGTCTCAAGATAAGTAAGAATCGTGTATTGTCGTCAGGGGAGAAGTAGGAACTGTCATAAAAACGCTCAGGGGTAAACCTGCCTCTAAATGGTATACGTGCAAAGATGCAATTAATTTCCGCATTCTTGTTATTCCAAAGATAGAGATAGACGCGATTTGGGGAAACGATTTGTTGTGGATTCGACCGAGAAAGTGTCCAGTTCTTGGGAATAAAGTTTTGGAGCGTTGACAGTGGACAACCGCGAGCGATAATATGTCAGAAAGCGGAGATATGTCATAAAATTGCAAAGACGGATCAGTGACGTCTGAATCTATTCCTGCTAATTGAAAAGTTATGATTTGAAGGGGACATGAAGGCGGTGAGCCTGGGATCCCGCAAACACAAAGAAGAAAGGAAGGAGGAGCACGCGGAAGCACGCGGTTTCCTAGAGGAGAGAAATTGGAACTCCGCAGTTGGTTGAGGCGAAGAGGCCGCGAGGGGGAAGCGCTGAAATCTCTCACCTAACCAGACAGAGTTCGTCCACAAATTGTCCCTGGGCAATTCTGTTCTGCTTTGGACAAACTCTCTGAAGTGGTTTGTAAGTACAAACGGTCTTGTCTCCTCTCCGTGGAAGGTTCGGCTCAACTTGTAAACTGAACTTTTCTCCGGTTTGACAGTATCTTTCACTGGTTCAAGTTCGTGTTCGTTCCTTGTCTGGAACAAGCGCCACTACCGGTTGAGAGTGTGAACGCATCATACAGATCTGCGACTCGCCCGTGAGCCAGTTGCACTCTCTCTTTCTCAGTTCAGTTTCTTGTTTTAAAGTCCAATCTTTCTGACAAGGTATGCTCCCCCCATCACATGTAATCTCCTGTTTCTAAATCATGCTCATGCCATTATCTCCAATCCCCTGCTATCCGCAGTACTACACCGACCAGTCCCACCGTTTGGACTATATCGTATCCATGCACCGTCAGGACCACGCTGCCCCCCAATCAAACATGCCGCCTGCTCGTTCCCCCCAAATCGATCCCACTTTATCCCTCTACCCTAACTATTACACATATCAGCAGCCTCAGCAGCACATTAACCCACACTTCGCTGTCCCTCAGAGCTTATCCTCTCCTTCATCACAAGGATCGGACACAATAGGCACCCCGCCAACCGATAACGTGTCTTATTCCGGAGATGCGAACGGGAAGAGACCTTCCTCTTCCCTGGTTGGTGCAATGGGCGATGGTAGCAGAAAAAAGGTGCGCATAGACGAGAGCACAGACGGTCAAAGTCCCGCCGCCGACAGGGAGGAGCCAAAACCAAAGTCCACCAGAGGTTCACGGTGAGCATATCATGCCCATACATGGCACTAGTTCTAAGCATCATGCTCCTTAGCGCATGCACAGTCTGTCGGCGTCTAAAAATGAAATGTGTTGGGGCTGAGCATGGCCCTCCTTGCAAACGTTGCATGACTGGAAGTCACGAGTGCATATTTGAGGAGTCCAATCGGGGCAAACGGTCCACCAAGTAAGATTCATTTCTGTGTCTCATGCGGGACAGCCAACACTCAAAATAAAGTCCAAGAAAACATGAGCTTCTCACTCGCTCACTAAAGAAAATGGAGAAAACTCTAGACACCGTCTTGAAGTCGATCGGTAACCCAAGCATGGTCTCCGGCATGGTATCTAGATCGCCCTCACCAACAAGTAAAGCAGCACAAACCCACACCCTCTTGGCAACTCCCTCACCTCCCCCGCAGTCCGCTTATCCAACATCATCCAGCGCCAATCCCTCTGCGTCCCCCAAGCTCCACTCCCTTCCCGATAACTCACTTAACCCTCTCGGCCTCCTGGCCGAGGCAAGCCTGGCCAATCGACGAGCCCAGGGTATCTCGTCTTCCTTTTCAGCGCGCCCAGCTGATCCAGATCCTGATCGAAAGCTGGGTGTGGCTAGTGATAATTATTTTAGGCCAGGTTCGCTTTCTTTCTTTCTTTTTTTTTTCGCACGTTTTTAATCTTTTCAAATTGGGAACGTTCCAGGCCCAATGACAATACTCCCCCTACGGCGCTTGTATATCGAGCGGCAGATTCAGCCAGAGATGCTGAGCTTTGTCAGCACTGACCAAGTGCTTGCGCTGTTTAATATGTGAGTATAGCATTGTCATGCACCCCCGATTTTGATCTGATCGGCTGGTAGCTACTTCGATCATATGAACGTTCGTAGTGTTGTTACTTCTTCATGTGGTGCTGTATTCTAACCTTGTGCATAGGTGCATTGTGAGCTCCTTGATAGAGACTTCCATACTCCCTCGCTTGTGTGCTCCCGCTCGCCATTCTTACTCACGACAAGTGAGTTTGGGCATCCCTGTCCGCTTGTGCCACAATTTACCTTCCGCAGTTTGTGCCATAGCATCAAAATTCTACACCGAGCAACCGGAACTTCAGCAGCGGCTTGCTGAACTCGCACAAAAGCTCGCATTTAGTGTGCCCGCCAAAGGTTATAAATCTCTTGAGATCGTGCAGGCGTATCTCCTCCTCACCCTTTGGGGATGTGGTGCAGTGGAGCGCTACGAGTATGACAAGACGTGGTTGTTGTTGGGAATGGCAATCAGGTTTGTGACCCTTCGTTTTGTCGATAATTAATAGTGACCCCATATCGTCTAGGATGGCGACGGACTTGAACTTGCACAGGAAGAGTACAATGAGCACTGCAGATACACCAGAGGGCCGAGCCCGGGATAGGGAGGTGCACAACCGTGAACGAACTTGGTTCTTGTGCTTTGCCCTCGACAGGAGCGTGAGTGCGCAAATGGGAAAGCCTCATTCTATCAAAGAGGAGTAAGGAGGTTTTATCCCAATTTTTTCAACTCTAATGTGCTTTCTAGCTTTGTTATTTGCAATGCCCTGATATGGTTGAAGTCCCCCGTCGCACAGCCGGGTGACACTGCTTTAGCAGCACACGTCGTTCGTATTCATGTGTCATGAGTTTTAGTGCATGATTTGACTGTTTCTACTACCAGGAGCTACAACGAATTGTATCCAGGAGTCTAGACTTGCTGTACTCGGGTACCGACACCGCGTCTGGTTTGCAGACCAACTGCAATTACTTAATCATCATTAAAACTATTGAGACCCAGATACTCGCATGGCAACAGGAATGGACCACTACTCGACCTATAACAACCGGTAAGCTATTCACAGTCTGAGGCAGCATCTTCCTTAAGCTTTGTTCAGCCGATCATGCATTGGCATCATATTCCCAGATATTGATGAAGTTCTACTTTCACTATTATATGCTGGTCGTAAACTCTTTTGGGCTACAGAATGCCATGGAGCATTCCCCCGTGGATATTGGCCACTTCTTCTCGCGGTGTTATACGTCGGCCACAGCAGTGGCTATTATCGCACGAGACGAACTCGGCCCAGAAGGCATTCTGAAGTATTCGCCGGATTCACATTTCGTATATATCTCTTACGCAGTGCTCAGTTTGCTCAAGGTACTTCGGTCTTATAATCTGTCATTTATCATGTTGTTGACTTGGGTTATCAGCTGATTCGCCCGGAGTTCCAGCCGTTCATTGAGGATGAACAGAACATCATCAACCTTGTCAAAGAGATCGCGAATGTCCTCGCAGGGGTCGCCGTGAACTCTCATCATGCTCCAGCGCTGTACAGCACGTTTTTGCGCGCCCTGATTTCCGCTCGCACGGAAACACAAGAGTCTGAGGATGTACAATCTGGGGATCACCAGCCTGATGATATGAACCATGGAGATATGCCCAACAACATCAATAATCCTGCGCTTTATAACCCAACCATGGGGATGAACGGTACTAATGGCATGAGTGATTACTCGTTCGCGAGTGAGATGGGTCCTGTTGCGGATATTTCTACCTTCCCTCCTACTATGGCTGATATGCCATCTTCCGACGAACATATGGGTATGTTGTCTATGGAGAACATCCTCAGTAATGGGTTCTGGGACAGCGTATTAGTGCCTGGTAAGCAAACACCTCAAACAAGTATACTTTCACCTTCCTAATAATATCTCTTTCAGGTTACTCAGACACTATGGAAGGCCTAAGCGGCGGCTTCGTGTTCGGAGCTAGAGGTAGTGGGCTTATTACTCCCGGTTGGGCTTCCCCTCTACCTTCCGGCGGTGTCACGCCAACGCGAAGCGTGGACTTCAACCACCACCAAAACCTAGTCTCCTATACCCACCAGCGAAAAAGCTGAGTGATGGACGCGGTTAGATGTTCATGTTTCACTTCTTTGTCACAATATGTTGTTTCCTCCGTTGTTTTGCTGTCGTTCTGCTGAAATCTATTTGTCGTACGATCCTATATGTAGCTACTTATGATGGGGTGGTTATCTGGTGTACATAGTGAGCTCTTCTTGATTTACCGATTCCATTGATTCGCAATGTACATTATTCTGCACTTGGTACTTTGCAATTCAGCTGTAATCTTGTGGTTTCAAATCTTGCGGTAAGCTTTCGAATACACAATGTTTTCTACGATTCGCCTACAACAACTCTTTCTTCTCTCGAAGTCCGAGCCGTCGGTTGCCTGTGTTGACTGCATTGTGCGGCCTACGTGGGATATTGGGATCTCTCTGTCCGGCCCAAGTGGGAGAGGGAAGGAAGGACATTCATATCCGGTGTGTGCTACTTGAAGCAGACCCGAAGTTCTTCCCTAATTACTAATACAGTAAAAAATGTTACTGCAATAGCTCGTTGTCTACGGCGGGCAATGAACGTTTGAACGCCTGAGCTCCAGTCGAATTACCTTTTCTTTTATTTAACTCAAAAGGAACATTCTAATTCACGTTATTGTCAAACGCACTAGATCCCCGAAACACCCATTCCTCGCGATGTGCACGTGTAAACTGAGTTGAGAATTTCACATACCATGCAGGCAGTAGCGGTAACGTGGGTGCGTCTATCTCCAAGAATACTATGAGATTATTTTATTTTGTTCCCCCCTTTTGAGGCGCCCGAGATTGAAATATCGAGGACGGACCTATGCACGAAAACTGCTTGTCAATCACATGTCCTATTCTTAACGTCTCTGGGTGAAATGCGATGGTCCGCGTGTCAAAAGCATGATCCATCATAACTCACGGCTTTCATCGAGATAGTAGAGGTTCGATTCTTCAGGAAAGAAGCCTCCTGGGAGCCTGTCATGAGAACACTGCTCAGGCTGCTGGCCATATGTATGTCGCTGAAGGAGTGTACAGCGCCTCACCATCCTTCCTGCGCTAGACGCTAGCACTGGTGATTTGACAGCATGCCAGATACCAAACCAGTTTTCTGCAGTGCCTGACATGTAACTAGCTCACTATTCAATATCCTTTGAAGTCAGAATGAATATATCTCACCAGGCGCCTCTGAAAGAATACGAATGTGATAACGATAAGTAGGTTAAGTTTGTTTTTTTGCAGTGTCATGGTAATAATTGACAGCGATATACAGGATTTAGAGGTGGACGGGTGATAGTGAACAGAATTGGGAACGTGGATGCGTCCACTATTGATTCTGCGCATGTTCCGTCAACACCTTCGCGGACTTGTAACTTGAAGTTCTTCTATCAGAAGTTGCGAGGTACTGCCCCGAGTCTGCAAGTCGTCGAAGATATCTCACAAGGAGTGCCTAGCTTGATACCACGAAGGCGACAATGTCCCGTATGTTCCAGTCTCACAAGTTGTTGGCATGGGATTTGATTTGAGGGAACTGCAGATCATTGTGTTCATCCTCCTAAAAAAATAATGTTAACATACATATCTATGTATGAATCCTAAGCCTCGTTTTGCGGCCAGTACTTCTTTCTGTGAGTACTCGTTGCTCGTTATTGCCGCTTCCTCGCATGTCGTCTACTCTCGTTACCTCACCCGCAGTGAGAATCACTAACATGTTGCTAGATCTCAGGGCCATTGCAGTGTTGATAACTATAACGTGCGTATTGAATGATCACTATTCTTGAAAGATGTATGCTCACCACCCAAAATGAACTCCGGCTGTGGCTTCTTCAGGGCTGATACTTCCCTTTATACCCCTGACTTGCAACTCATGAGCGTGAATGTTGTCAGTCAGATGCAGACGATCGATCAACGTGCTTATTGTCTTTCTGGGCCAGCCTATTGGCCTTTCCTCGACCAGGCGTTTCTTCGGCGCGGGTAATTCATTTAATGTAACTCCTATCTTTCAAGAATGATGAACTTCTTCTGGTTATTCCGGTTTTGACATTCGTATACCTACGTTTGTGGAGTGCCTCAGCCGGTGCACCAGCTGAACGGAGACTGTTGTCGAACATGCACACGCATTATTTCCAGCGTATGGCTAATTAGCTAGGTAACCTTTGCGCATGACTTATCACTGGGGAAGTAACTGCGTTACCTTCTAGGAAAGTAAGTACAGGGCGCCGATACCACTGCTAATGCATACGAGCGCCCTCGGCCCCACCCGCGATGCCATCTGTGCCTAATTGCTTGCTTTGCAGGAAGTGGCGCAACCGTGTCGCAAGCGGGTTCTGTCTCCGAATCCTCCCTACCTGGCATTGCCGCTTCACAGGTCGATAGGACCATTGGTGTGAGAGCTCTCCTTTCTCTATTCTGGTCGCCGTGCTGGGAGATATCGGATCAGTCACGGGTGGAAGCATGTGAGTGCAAGGGAAAAGAAACCTGTTCTAGGTGCCGTTGACAATGCTATGTGTACCGTAATATGATAGTGGGATCTGCTGTAAGTATGCTGACGGCGATGAATATGATATTAAGATATTAAGTGATGCTGATGGCAATCGGATTGGGAAGTCATTGTTCGATGCTTACGGCGAGCATCATTCCAACTCCTAAGAAATTTGCCATAGCCCATGCGGATATGATTATGCTCTCACAGCCGTCCAAAGACCGACCGTTTGGGATGCTGAGGGTAAAGAAGGGGCAGATGGCGTGTGTCAACTGAAGCCGTGAGGCTGCGGAACTAAAAACCTGTAGAAGAAAGTTGGAGGCACATGGTGGATTATATATCGCACTGCAATGTTTGAGCAGGATCGTCTCTAATGGCTTTGTTGACAGGATTTTCCAGTTTGATGGAGCTGTGGAAGACGTACGTGGTAATGTTCTTCAGACGAATCTACGCCTCGTTGCAAACACGTTTCCTGATGCCAAACCGCGATAATAATTCTTACTGGACGGAAATAAGTCGCTGAAAGAGTGTCTAATCTTGGCGGCCATCTTCTCGCGAAAAGCGAGACCATCCCAGTTGGCCAGGGGCCAACTAGGACATGTATGTAAATGGCACGAGATCTGCTCAGCCTTCATATAAAATCTGCGTTGTTCGTACTTCTTTTTCTTTTTTTCTTTTCGCTTCGGTGCTTATTGATTTTAACCTCCTCCATCGTGCAGAACACTTATCTAGTCGGTCTTCGTGACCTCCTCTCATGACAGAGTACACAACTTCACCCCAGGCCGTCCAGGTCTACCGGAGCTCTCGTGAACGTACTGAGAACTGGGTGCGCTCGCACTCACCTCACCATTCCCAGTTCCGCTCCCCAGAAAGTCCCCCATCCGTCGTTGAGGACGTAGAATTCGAAGACCGTGATTCAGACGACGGCAGCTCACATTCTTTACCTCCAAAGATGATGCTAAAGTATGGAGATGGACGAGATATTCCCATCTCGCACTGGCACTATGAAAATGGTGTCCCTTACAAAGGGAGCAATCATGCTTCAAGTTCTCGTCCCCATCCCCATAGTCATCCCCATCATCCCCATGATCGCTCTTGGTCTGCCGGTGATGCGTACCCTACTGGTACGCGGGCACCGCGGTACCAAGAGTACACCGGGTACAACCACCACTCAGCGCGAGATGCCCATCGTGCTGTCCCTGAGGACTTGGAACCGGAAGAAATACGAATTCTTCCTTCTGACCCACATGCTGCGCCTTATGATGCAAGAAACGAGAAATATCGCCCGCGTCGAACTTCAGAGCCACACCGACGCGAACCCGTACATTCTGCTCCTCACAAAGAAGTCCTCGAACCTCCCTTACCATCCTATGTTCCAAATCATGCTCACGCTAACGCTCATGCTCATGCTCATGCTCCTGCGCCGCCACCAGTCACATACTCTCATTCACAACCTATTCCTCAACAATATGAGCAACATCACCCCGCGCACTCTCATTCGCGCCACCGGCCTCCACCTTCGATCGTATATGCACCCGGATCTCATCACAATCCCGATCATTATGCCCCACCGACAATTGTGTATGCCCCAACTAAGGCACCGGGTATGACCTACACCGTGTCTGCACCCACGGGTTCAGGGTTTCCGCAATACCCTCGTATCACTGCGGCTCCATACCCCACCGTACATAGTCACCTCTCATCCATCCATGAAGAACCACGGTATGGATCAAGAGCACCTCCTTCAAGGGAAAATACCACTAGAGCTCCTTCCCCAATAAGCGAGGTTGACTCGGGCAGCACTTACTACGTCATACCCACGCCAGGCCAGAAAGTGAAGGTCCTTGTAAGTCATCAGCAAAGTGCTTATCTCTCCTTCCCTCACGCTTCATTTTGCTGACTTGTGTTGTGTGGTTGTTTTAGCCCGCCCCCGCCACTTCCCTTTACACGGCCACATCAACCACTAAAACGCCCTCGTCTCCTCATTCTGGTAGCACGGGATTCAAAAAACCGTTCTTTAGCAGGATTTTCAGCTTTGCCTCTGATCTATCAAAAGTTTCCAAACTCAAAAAAAACCCTTCAAAGCCCAAGTTACAACGTCGTCATTCTTTAGACGCATCCACGGGCCGCTATGCGCGACGGCGGTCGTGACACTCGTACGATTATGTCTCAGAATTTTTCTGTATAAAGGATTTTTTGCATTGAACGCTCTCTGGTTTACATTTCTCTTCTGATAGACGCCAGTTCACTCTATGCATATACATGTACGCATTATGCATAACGATTGCATTGTACTTACATACTCGACAGCAAACTGTAGCTCTAATTTCCTATCTCACTCATTTTTGTAGTGTTGGGCATCCTCCGATCACCTCGTTGCTCGTCCTCATTGCCTCCTCCGATGTTCATGCAACTACCTTACTTTTACTTCTAACGGGGTCGCACTGACGAAACACAGATCCGCGAATTCATACGCATGCCATTCATTTAATAGTAAAAACTTCCGCCTCAAGGAAGCACATGAACACGGAGAATTAATCGAATGAATTGCCAACGCGCAAACTCTCCTTGACGTGCTACCTAATGTGATTACCTTCCATCGCGCCCCGCTCTTGTTTCACGAGAACGTGGCGAGAACTCTATGACAGCTCTATCTAGCCCTCATCTCATATATATCAGCAAGGGTTCCGATCGTGATCATGCGCGCGGGAAATGCTGTTCAATAGAGACTATTCCTGGCGTCAATGACGTTTGTCCTTGCAGTGCCATAGATACCAGAAGATGAATTGATGAGGTGGCGCGGATAAGACATGTTTTCCTCGGAAACTCGGGATGTCTGGCCGCAAATCTCAACCATACAGTAATACAGGGGCGAATAGATCCTGCCGAATACGAGTCCATTGCGCGATTCGTCGGATTGAAATATGTGTCAGGGGGGAGATAGAACCGTCAAAACGAACGTGAAGGCAGAGTTGAGCGTTCGAGATAAGACTATGTAAGCCATGTACGTAGCCCTGAACCGAGCGAGAAGGACGGGTTTGGTGTTGATGATCGTACGTGCATCTCCCTTGGGAAGTTTGTAGCGGGGGTGCGGTGCGAGTGGATAGACTATGGATTGTTCCATCAGATGGGACCTCTGCGATGTCGTACTTGTCAGTGTAACGCACCCCGTTCTGGTCATCGGGGTGCGTTGACTCCGTTGAGGAAGTGCTGAAAAAGAATGGATGCGTCTCTCGCAGCAGAGACCCGCGATGCATCTATCTCATTGGTTGAAACAGCTGAACGAAGCGTCATTCGCGTGTTTTACGCCTTCGAATGAGCGCATGGTCTAGGTTTGTAAAACTTGGCGACATGCGTTAGCCGACGCCTCGCACGGCGCCTAAAATTGTAGTCACATGGCACCATAGTCAAATGAAAGTCTGGAACAGCTGTCACGTGATCTGCCTGGGCAGCGATATGCTGTTTTTATACGGATCCGTGGTTGGGTCGGTAGCTGTATGGTACCAAGCGCAGAAGGTAAAGAGCCTTTTGCTAACGCTAACAGGCATTCATGGAACCATCTACCACTAGCGCAAGCCCCTTGTGGCTTTAGTTGACTGTCTTCTCTATCCGAATCGTGCGCCATATGTCAACGGATGTCTGCACCCTGTCACGGTCCATATTTAATCCAATTGTCAGCCCAGACTTGAGCTCCTCTTCTTTCCACCCATCCCCGCCGGATAGGTCTTCCATACCGCGGGATTGATTCCTGGTCGACTGTTCGTTATGTGAGACTCAGAGAACCTTGATGCCAAGGTTAGGTTAGTGGTTCGGACGGCGATGCCCCATAACCATATATGTCTCTTAGTGATGGTCCTAGCCCTGGATATTTCAGATGAGCCATACATACTGAATCCGCAGAGCAGCTCGAAATCCGTCGGGTCTGCGCCCCATGGTTGGTCCCAGACGCGTGAAAAGGAGAATTTGCAACTCAGAATACCCCCTCTACCCCACTTTCCTCAACGCGAGTCTTGAGCCACCCTTCTTCCCATTTATCCCCCGGTCAGGCTTGATAGCACATCTTCCATGTAAATCGGACCACTAGATTCTGACTCCTGGTCGATCGCCTTTCAGTGAGACTCGGGGAACCCTAGTGGCAGGAATAGTGGCTCGGACGGCGATACCCTACAACCATTTTCGGTCCTGAGGGCGTTTTAGATCAGCCTTTCGCGTACAGAGCAGCTCGAGGTGCAGATCCACCTGTCTAGGTAACATCTGCGCTAGAGGTAGTATTAGGATGAAGGGAACCAACTTGGTACGTGCCCCCTCTCGCGCAACTCGTCGCAAGTCTTGGGGAAATAACCAGTTTTAGGCATGTGCCTTAGGATAACCACAGACTCGTAACAGAAGAATTTGTAAATGGGGAGCTTACAACTTCGAACACGCTTCTGAGCCACTTTACTCAACACAAGCTATAACTTTAAGGACCTGTCACCGTTAATACTTTCACTAGACATGATGAACGAGGCGCAGGTCAAGTCTGCCCCTCTGGTCGCGTTGATGTTGTATGCAACAACGAGCTCCAGATGTGCCAGGGCCCCGGGGCACTGATGGATGTCAATTTCTGGGGCATGGTAATAGTAAGTCTCGAGGCGATCGGATTCTTTAGAGAAGAGAACCCGAGGAGTGCTGGGGGAATGTTTGTATGCTTGTGGTACATTGTGCGACCCCGACTTAGTTCACTGAAGTCCTGGCTCAGGAAGTTCTTCCCCCTTGGAACATTCAGGTACGTAGTTTAAATCGTGACAGATGATGGGGCTCGAGAGCTAACGGAGGTGAAGGTCAATTATGAGCGCAAGTGTCTCCTATTAGCACAACTGTTCCGAGTCAAATAAACGTATTAGCGTATCAAGCGTTGGCAAAGAAGAACAAGTTAGTGCCAGTGATTTGAAACAAGCTCTTACATAAGTATCACAGGACGTCGTGCATGCTTCTGTTAATGATTTGAAGCACTCATATGCATCCGGCATAGCAAAGAAGGAATACTATGCGCCTTCCAAATTATGTATTCCTTTGGCGCGTGTCAAGCTTTCTCCTGAACAAACTCAGGATTCGGTTCCGTAATCCACATCAGGTGCAGGAATGGTCGGCCCGGGGATTTGATGCCTTGTGATCATCATACTTTTACCTCAGGCTGAGATCTTTTCGTGAAACTATCAACCATGCCTGTCTCAAAGGACTTTAATTTCTGTTTTCCGGTGCGGGAGTTATCGAATGAGCGCGTCAAAATGACTCCGTTTAAGGTATGCCCCGAAAGCATGATCAGACAATATCACGATGCAACACCGACACTAATAGCTGGCTTCAGAAATCAATCCACTCCTCCCCGTTCTTTGCTGCCTCGTCAGCTCACCCAGAGCTATGGGCACACATGCCAACCGGCCCATTTGGAACCGAGCAGGACTTCAATACAAATTTTCTCCAAACCGTAGTCCACCCCGACCCAGGAATGATGTTATTTACCATCATAGATAAAACGCAACCGTCCTCTGCAGCAGATGAGGAAGGCGCACTGGCTGGAATGATGTCCTATGCGAAGACTTCCTCTGTCCATCTATCCACGGAGATCGGGTATATCATTATCCTGCCTCGATTTCAGAGAACACATGTCAATTCCAATGCGGTTGGGCTGCCTTTGCAGTATGCGCTGGAACCGCCGTCACGGGGTGGTTTGGGGTTACGAAGGATCCAGTGGCAGTGTAGTACCATGAACGCCCCTTCTGTTCGCGCCGCCGAGAGAATGGGCTTCAAGAAGGAGGGGGTTTTGAGGTGGGAACGCGTATTTCGCGGAGGCAAGGACAAGGGAAAAGTTCCTAATGGCCGCGAGTTCCCTCAGGGTGGTCATGGCGAACAAGAATACGGAAGAGATACTGTTATGCTTAGTCATTGTTGGGACGATTGGGAGCAAGGAGGGAGAGAGAAGGTACAAGCAGTCATGGACAGACAGCATGTAAGTAGACTTCCAAAGCAGCGATGGGCTGCCCTTCATTTAGAACAACACTTGCTCACAATTTTATCCAGTGACACACTCAAGTAAACCCAGGAAACAATACCCATGTGCAAATATGATGGCCTCATCGCTGGCGAGTCATCAAGATCTCTATGCATATTGTGATTATAGGTTGCAACATTACGATAAAGCCGTTAAGAAGGTATTAGTTTTGTGCACGCCACGGCATCTGGTAACAGTCAGAGTCTTAGAGTCTCTGATAAAGAATAGGTAGTGACGTAGCACTCGCCTATTTATTTTTCTGTCTTTCTAAAAAAAGGTCACAGGTGTCTGTCTGCAAACAGTTGCAATGCATTTTCCGTAGACAAGTTGCATTTTCAATTCTATGGTAGCATATCGGATAAGTGCACCTGCCTGTCATGTTGGAAACATCGCTGTGGGACTCGGAGAGCCTATATCAGATAAGTACGCTCGTCTATCATGCTTGAAACATGACTACGGGAGGGCGGGTTTCGACCCCCGCCTAAGAGGCTCTTTCTGATGAGCTCAGGCAATTTACTTTCGTTCAAATTATCGTCAGCACGATTTCAGTACCAGTGGTTGCATTTTTCATATACAATAACGGTTCGTTTTCGATATTGACAACACTCTGGTAGTGCATCTGATAAGTCACGATATATACAGTGTATCACGGACCACCAGCCCAGTTCGGTGACGCCGCGGGTGACGCTGGGTGACGCTCGCCTGGGAAG
>CAKNEV010000238.1:0-46145 GCA_930272055.1 Rhizopogon roseolus | reverse complement strand
CGTGCGCTGCACAGCCACTGTCGCGAAGTCTTAACTCTAACCCTACAATCGTGCCTCTTTTCGGGATAGACTGGCAATAAAACGATGATCATCGGATGGTAGCTTATCTCCCGATCCATAATCCTGATGTGAATCCATGACCGCGGATATCTCATACTATCAACTGGAATGCGTTGGATTTTGGTTAATCAGTCGGCTCAGTAGTACGAGCGGTTATCTTCCAGGTCATTGACTCATGGGATGCGCAGCGTTGTCATATTGAAAGTTCAAGTAAGTTATAATTGGCATTCAATCTCGGAATCTGATGGTCACTGCACCGGCCAGCCTATCAACATACATTACGAAAACGGCGCTATGGAACTTACCCGTTGTAATATGACTGGCGCCGACTTCGTTGGCTTCTCTAGCGCCTGTGACACATTCCCTCTCGTTTTCGGTGCGATCCCAACGCCGACCATCAGCTCCTTTTCGTTTCGCAGCACCATTACTTCTCCTGGCCTGCACGGAACTTGCCGCTGGCAAGAACATTCCAGGGAACGAGTGCCATACCTGACCAAATCGGATAAATGCACTTCTCAAACTCATGCACTAATACGGCTCACCTTCCGTGTGGGCTATTGGAATGATGTCGCGCGCAAAGGAACACTCCATAATGCTCCACAAATAATGAAGGGCGTTTTCCCGTGGTCACGAGCGTATTAACTCGCCTCGACACAATCCAGGCAGGCGTGTCGGAAATACCTTAATAACGTGGGCGTCATAAGCAGATGATATGTATGAGTGGTACCAGATGGAAAACCTTGCCCTGCTGAAGAAGGTTGTGCAATTTGTTCACGACCTCCTCGACATCGGTGTCAAAGTCTCACCTGTTGGATTTAGTGTCGGAGCTCGACAACTGACACGGCGGGAGAACGAAAGCCTGCGCTTTGTAATACACCGGCCATACCAATACCCGACCGAAGAATTTACATTTCGTAGCACAGATGTAAACGTAGACTACATTTTCTGTACACTACGCGTTATGTTCCCTGTACACTAGCGGGAAATTCAACACCACCGGTGAAGATATAGATGTCGATGCAGGATATTCTGAGTTTCTGCAGGCTCGCCTCAGCGCTGATATACATCAACTCGATACTGCCTCCGTTATAAGATACTTGCTGTGACCGCGTTTGAAATTCGTCGTGTACCGGTCAAAAAAGGAAAAGGGGAGCCATCACACTAGTGACGAAGAGGGCTCACTAATTGCTCGCAGCATCAACGAAACTCCCGCCTGCGTTGCAAAAACGCCACGGCGATGTGTCGAGCATGACAGGCGGGCGAACGATCCGACACACTACCGCAGCTTATTCAGGACTCCTTGTCCATTAGCTCCCAACGTAAGTCGGGAAACAGGAACACCTGCAATGGATGACATAGTCCCCTGGCGACGGAAACCCTTTCTTTAAAATTATATCTCGTACCATATTCCATCATCTGCGCCACTGTCAACATTTCTATTAGCTATCGTTACCCTACAACGCCACCTCCTTCCCACTACATGTTTAACTATTCATTCGTGTCGCACATTGAAGGGCGGAGTAGTTGTATTAAACTTACCCCTTAGAATCTCACTCACGGTCCAATCATTCACTTCGAACTCGTACGGCTACAGAAATGTAGCAACCTTACAGTGTACGATAGGGGCAGGTGAATAGAAACCCATGATGGTAAAGATAACCTGGTTTATAACCCCGCGATGGCGTTTCATGACGTAAAACACAACATATAATTCTGACCAAGAAAATCCCCATTTGCAGTACACGCGTCATGTATGGATCAGGTATTGGCTAGGTCAAGGCAAGGCAATATACTAGGTAATCAACGAACTTCGAAGTACAAGTCAACGACGAAAGGTGGAAAACGAAAGGTCCGCAATACAGGATGATAATTATTTAATTGTTCGAACTTGAAGATACATCGATGATAATATTTCCTGTTCGTTCTGAAATAAACCTTTGTTCGAGTTTTTACGCGTGTGTGGAGAGACTTGCCTGTCTTTACATCTTACAGTAGCTTAGGGCTACCTGGGTGGCTGCAGCGGCGACCTTGCCCGAAGCGACCCCAGTGTTGTCCGTCAACGTATTGAATGCTTCCTCCGAAAGGTTAATTGTGTACGCTGCATCAACAACGGTGGCATAGATGCTCTCATACACTCCACTGGGAGTGGTGTACTCCAGCTGCCAGCAAGTACCGCACAGTGTAGAGTTCCAAGTGGCACCAGGAAAACCCCCAATGTTTGGGAAATTTGGAAGAGAACCAAAAGTGGTGTAGCCCTTTGTCAAGAGGCCATTGACACCGTTAGAGCAAGCGACGTTGGAAAGAGAAGTTGCGGCGTTGTCGTAGAAGGTGTCGTAGGTCACATTGTACTGCGCTGCAAAGGTGGGCAAGAAAAAGGTAGAGACAAGAGCGATAGCAGAGGAAAGCTTCATTGTGCAAACAAGTTGTTTGAAGACTGGTTGGTTAATGACTGACCTCTGGAAGATGACCAGGTTTTATAGGCCATGCACATGGAGAATCAGAACGCGCGCAGCCATAATATTTTAGACTTGGGTAACCTGCACGAGTAGGGCGTCGCCGACTATTCAGACTAGACCGCATAGGACAGTAATGGACGGACTCAAGTGCCCGACGACAGTTCGTGCATATGGGACAAGGCAGGACCCGTCACGGGATGTGAAGACCGCTAGAACCTGAATGTGGTGACCTGGGTGCTCGGGACGATGGAGTCTGAATTCAATTTAGGGGCGTTGCTTAGTTACACTATTGCAAGTTACAATGCGGTGAGGGATAATTGGAAAATCGGTCTGATCCATTAAATATACTGAAGTATGGAGAGATGATCCCATGACCCTTGCAGGGGTGAAACTGAGTGGGGAATGATGAGCACTGATATTTATAAATGTAGCTTACATCTCATCAGTTCCTAGATATCCTTGGAAGGCGTCAATAAGTCAAATAACCGAAGACCTACAACCCCTGCCTGCAAAGGACATCTACCCCGTGGGCGCGTAGTGCAGCTGTGTCGTTTGTGATGAAATAAAAGACAACACAGAAAAACAAACTATAACTGACATCCATCTAGTAAAGCCGGCGAAGGTGACTGTAACCTCTAGTAAGCTTCCTAATCGCGAATTTGTCAATTAAGCATGTCTTGTACCAGGGTGAGGAAGAGTTAGTCCGTAGACACCTATTATTTCGAAACTTGACTGATGAATCACGACAATCTGGGTTTCAGGCCTCTTTGCTTCAATGAGAGCCAGTTTCAGCCACATTTGCAGTGTGCACAGCGTGCCCCTGTAATAGTTATTAGCAGCGACATTGCATCAGAGTCAGATAACCACCTGCATGATGATTTCAGTTTAGGGCCTCCTTCGAGTTGCCGATACGGCGCAAGCATTGAATTTCCGTCGCTTTCCCTGAACATTGGTCCATTAACATGCTCTCCCTTTTCCTCCATCTGTTTGACCCTCAAAAACAGTGCCCTATTAACATCGGATCTTGTTACAGTACATGGTCGCTTCGATGACAAAGTGTTCGGATTGTCATTGATGCGTGCTTCCAGAGTTCGAACATTCCTTTAATTTGCATGGTAAAGTTGAAAATTAAAGCCCTGACTGAAGGCTTTTGAGGTGATTCACAACATCACATTGTGATATTGTTGGGTGTGCACCATTAATGTATGCAAAAACTGTCAACCAGTCACTGAGAGTGGGACTTTGGCGTACAGCTGTGCAAGCAGCCAATTGAGCAGCGGTTGCTGAGGTGTTGCCATTGACCTTCAGTTTTTTGGCTGCCTTTGATAGGGCGGAGGCTTGTCTCGAGGCTATTTTTTGTCTGCAACCATTGTAGATGTATGTGTGATGAGGCAGTGGAATGTGTTCCTTCACAATGTACATAATACACTAAAAATATTGAACCACGTGGTGCGATTTCTATGTGCGTTGTGCACGTTTTCTCGTGACTAAATACCTGCAGGCTGAAAAGCTGAGCACTTACCGTCAGAGTCAAGACAGAGCCTCAAGATCAAGATTTCAAGGTGTTGCTCTCTGCCTAGGATGACACCGCGTGCCAGTAGAGATGTTGGTATTGATCATCTTAATGGCCGGCGATAATCACGAGGAAAAGAGTGGGCTAGAGAATAATTATGTGCAGACTAACGTTTTGCAAAGCACGCGAGTGACCAGAGGCTTTCTAGAAATAAGGGCTCCTAGTGCAATGTCAATCAATGATTTAGAAACATGGAAGATAATTTGAAGTATACTTATATATGAGGATTGTGCGCACGATCCTGACACAGTAGCTCCACTAAGCGTGGTTGGTCACTAGTCACTGGTGAGGCTGGTGTAGTAGCACCGTGTTTGTTTCTTCTGGACATTATGTGGATGCCCCGCTCAAGCTTTCGACTGACTGCACTGGCCCGTAGATCGCCGTTCATACGCTCATACTCGAAAAAGTCGTCGGGAATTCGGCCCAGTCAACAGCAGAGCACTGAGCAGGATGATGGGGACTTCCGTCCGCCATGGGTATACTCGGCGTCCCACATCCTCACTTATACCCTGATACCCAGTGCGTTCGCACCATTGTTATGGTTGACTAATGACAACTTATATATAATAATGACTAGCTGCCATAGTCTATTGCATCTTCCTAGCTGATTGGGGTGAGCGGGAACATGTGTTCAGCCCAGTGCGTGTCTCATTCAACTCAGCTACTGACTGTCTGAGCCTGACTTGTGATGTTCCAGGTGCGCAGATGGGCAATAAAAACCAAAGGATCATTGTTATCCCTTTCTCCAGACGAAGCTTCCTTGATTGAAGGGTCGCAACAGCCAGTCATAGAATTACCAGACCGCCCTTCCACTTGATGACTTCACGCTTGATTAATTACCCTAAGTACTATTACACTTGAATGAGACTGAGACATTCAGAATGAGTAGTGTGAGCTGGCGCTGGGATGCAGGCTCACTCACTCACAGGATTGTTTACTTTGTTACAAGTGGCTGAGTTTACCTGCAAACCTTGATGCGAAAAACTGTGCAGCACACGGAAACATGCAAACGGCGAGCACGCCAGCTCCTTACCCTCCAATACATCCTCCGACACAAAATGCATATCAGCCCCTCACAGGTACGAACAGATGTGGTGAATTATGGACTATGTCTTTACCCAAAACCTCGATGACAGAATCTGAGATCTATGCTATCAAACGACAGTACTTGGGACTCCTTCCTCCACCACAGATAATTGACATTTGTCTTACATTTGAGGCTCATGCTCCCCTACATATAAAGAGCACTGTTTGGCCGTATGATATCCGAGCTGCAATTGCGGCCATCCAAACCCAAAACGCTCAGAACTCTCAGCCTCCACCAGCTCAACACTCGAGCCTTCCTGTGGATGCTAGTGATCAATCTATATCATCGTCACTTCCAAAGGACTCGCCTTCGGATACAACAGATAAACCTATTTCACCACTTCCCGAGCAGCCGCAAAGCACAGTACCGGGTCCTTCTCTAACGCATAGCGTAGCATCTGGAAGTGCAACACCTCACCTGCTCGCAGTCCATCCACATCCGCACCCACCATCGCAACAGCCTCCGCTACCTCCTCCGCCAGTACCCCATCCTCATTATCCACATCAGCCGTATTACCATCCTTCATATCCTCATGCTCCGTACTATCCTGCGCCACCTCAACCTCATTATAGTTTCCCTCATCCATTTCCCTCTTTCCCACATCCGCCCCACGCTCCGTTTCAGCAGACTCTACCCCCTCCATCTCTGCCAAATCACCCACCACCATTATTCACCACTGCACCTTTGACACATCCTTCTCATCCTCCAGAACCCCCACCATCAAATCCTGTCGATGACCTACCTAGTTATGAAGAGATGATTGTGGAAGCGCTGATCGATTCTGGTGACCCAGAAGGTTGTGCACCGAAGGCCCTGTTTGGTTGGATGGCCTCACATTACCCGCTCCAATCGAATTTTAGGCCTTCGGCTAGCCAGGCCCTTCAAAAAGCCTTCAAACGTGGACGCTTAGAGAAAGGTAATAATGGGAAATACAGGTTAAATAGTAATTGGGAAGGCGGCAATGTGAGTACTCTAACTCTCGTTTTGTTGCGACCTTTAAATCTGCTGTCCACCCAGACTTCCAAAAGAACTACTCGTCGTCCGCAGACTCACGCTCAAACCACTTTGCCCGGCCATCAAGCACATGCATCGTCATCTCCTTTCACTCATCTTCCTCTCGTCCATGACGCAGATGGGGGTGCATCATCATCTCAGCCACGTCCACCCGCACAAGGAGGACAAGCTGGCCATCCCTACGGTTTTGGTTTTCAAGGGCCATCCATATCTGTGGCTAATACTCACCCTCAGCATGGTCCGTTGGAAATACCCGAAGGCCAAGTTCGAGAAGGCACCGACGCTTGGGAAGCGGCCCAAAACATCCTCAAAGCCATAAATTTTGGACAATTGTTCCAAACTTCGAGCGAGGACGGTACAGCAACGCATGCGGATTCCACGACGGTTGCTCAAGTGCCACCTCCAGTGTTTGCTAATTCCGTCGAGGTATCTTCAACGCTCGATGGTCAAGCGGGTGCGGCATCTATCGAGGCGTCTATATCATCTCGTGATGCGGAGACCCCCTCACGCGTTGAGTTGAGCGGCGACGAGAGGGCGGCATTGCAGGCTCAGCTTGCCCTCTTAGCTGCTCAACTGGCGGAGTTTGCAGATGTCAGAGAAGACGAGCTAGCTCGGGACCTACACTCTCATAGAAGCATCGAAGAGGATGATGTTTCCGCCACAAATTCTCTTAACCCCATCCATCATTCCTTGGCCAAGATTATTAATGACGAAGATGACGAGGATGATGATGTGGATATGGAGGAAGTAACCGTGCCAATGGCTTCGCTGACAGCGTGATTTAATTATTCTTAATGTTCTTTGATGTAGCTGATTACGGGGAAATGACAATGTTATGTAGTGTTGAACGCCAATGTCAATGACTACCGCCCAGCCCTGTACCTTCTGTCTGCCAATATATCGGTGGGCCCTGACACGCTTGTCGGATTTTTCCTGGCAGGCGTTAATACTTTTGGTCTCGACTATGCCTACACGGTGCGAGATTTCTCCCCCAGATGAATACGTAATTGAGTGTGACCAGCATTCTAGACATCAGACACGAAACTGACAAGGGACTTTATTCAGCGCTGGAGTTTTCCGTGATAACGAACAATCTGGCCTGAGATGAAGGGTGACAGTTACATGTATAAAAGTGTTGTACTTGATATCAGTCATGATGCGGCGAACAGATGTCGGACGACTCAGGGTGCAGGAAAAACTTCATTAACGTTGCAGAATCGTGATAGAGCGGGTGACGGACGTGGTGAAGCTGAACTTAATGTCAGGGCGCCTGATGAGCGCCAGAGCACCGGATCGCCCCCACATCTCGACCCAAATCGACGGACGGGATGCCCTATGATCGCGAACCCAGAAGTACCCTCGCCGCAGGTGTTGATTGATACATGGCGATGGTACTTCTTGGCAGGGAGCAAAAGCCGTGGGTCGATTATTATTTCTGGTGAATTTTTATTGGTGAAATGAGTACGGAGGCAATTTCCAATTTACGGACGGTACATTGGAGCTTTTAAGCTAGATCGATCACGTCGATCATGATGTTTCTGTGGCGCTACGTCAAGGCTACGTCCGAGTCGTTTCTGATCATGGTCATTCCCATATATTCAGTACGGTTCGGTTTTCCGCATCGACTACGCTCGATAATGTTCGCTTTCGACGACCATGGTCTGTGCTTGGGCTGTCAGACAACTCTTGTGAATGCGGTCAAACATTGCTGGGAGCGTCAACTGAAGGCCATTGCGAATGATGTGACGCCTTTGTGTCGCCAGCCTACCCCACAGCCAAGATCGATAGCACCCTGTCCGTAAGGGTTTACAATTTACAAATATCCGACAGTGTGGCACAGTTTTGTCACCCCCTGCAGCTATCGGGGACGTTTCGACCTATCGCAAGGTGTCAGGTGGATTTCTATCCGGAGCAACACTAATTCGGAGCTTGTTGCCTCTATTCGCTACTACATACCACTTTGCAAGGCGCCATATATCGTCCATGAGCGCACCATCTGACTCGAACGATCGTTTGCGAGAAGAGCTGAATAGGCTCCATCAAATGCTCGAAGAAAATCGCGCACACTGTGCTGAAGCTAGGGCACGTCTGGAGGCGAGAGTTATCACTGAGAAGGTTCATGAAGCAGAACGAGACCAAGTGTTCACGGAGATCCGCGACAAACTCCATAGCTTGATGGACCGTGACCCGTGCGAGGATAAGCCTTCCGGTATAGCAGTTTCCTTCGTCTGATATGGTATCTGATATTCGATACAAAATAGACGTATCGATAGAAATTCTCTTGGAAGCGTCTAGGCGAGCTCACGGCGAGTCTCTGGCGGCTATTGCAGATTTCGCAAAAGGTAAAGCGGGCCCCCCAACAAGCTAGACTCTGATCGATGATGCGATAATCAGAGCATCAAGAGCAACGAGAAGCTCGACAGGAGGAATTATGTCGTGTGATAATGGAGTGCAATAACAGCAGATGATGAATTGCAATCAAGTGCGCCGGGAGATCATCACGCGATTCCGCATTGGAGGGTAGAAATTCATGAACATAGAGCAATAACAGCAGATGATGTATTGAAATCAAGTACACCGGGATGGATCGTCTCACGATTTCGCAATGATGTGGATGTCGAAATGCATGAACATACAATTGAGTGGATTGGTACAAAAGGCAGTCACAAAATGCGAAAGTAAGTTCGATCAAAACATACACGCCGCGTGATATATGTCATCAGTTGATCTTCAATAATTCAACCTCAAAGTTCAAGGTCGAGTTTGGTGGAATGATGGGTGGAAATCCACGAGAACCGTAAGCCTGAAACGGAATCAGACTAAGGCTTGATTTTCATGAAAGCTTCACCCACATAATCAGGGGTAGCCGTCAAGATGGCCTTCTGTCCGAGTGATAGTTGCGGTACGCCTAACGGATCGCTGAATATTTGGCAGGGAAAGATGCGGGGAGGTCACAAACCTTCATCCCATCCTTTGATGACCTTACCAACGCCTATCTGCGTTTTGAAGGGTTCTCCACTATGAAGAAACGAACATCAGCTGTAATTGTTGACAGGAGATTCGATGCCAACCGATCTCTGCTCGAATCAAATTTGGTTCCGTCAATGAGGGTGCCCACGTAATGAATCGTGACCGTATCTATTGCGATATTGAGGCGATCTTAGTTGAAGGTTGATCAGTGCGAGAATAGTGTACATACCACTCTTTCGAGGGAAAGTTTTACCATCACCAGGAGTGAGTGTCTCAATAGTGACGCCCTGTTTCGAGTTGTCAGAGGTACACGCAAACGATGAGGCGATGCGCGCTCACCATTGTACACGGTGACACGTACGGGGTGCGGAGAGATTGAAATGATAGGAATGTGTAGCGATCACACTTATAGTGTGGCGGGAGGCGGAGTGCGGATCTTGATCCGAATCTGGCAGGATCCAGTGCTCGATAACATTGAACTCAATACATTGTTATCGATGTCGATAAAATATCAAGAACCCTATAATATCACAATTAGCCGGTGGTACCGGAGTCTGATCTCCAGCAAGCTTTCAGTCCACTAGCACCTTTCGACGCAGCTCCACGGCCGATTGGGCACCATGGAACAGTATCGATCGACGCCAACCGTCAAAGAAAGCGCAACATTGGAAGAATGAACTACAGAGACAATCTGAATCTTGAAGAGCCAAGTCATCAATCGAGGATTATCCCTATGAATATGTCCAGACTTAGGGAGAGTCGACAGACGTTCAGAGATATTACCTCTACGAAGGGAGGAAGAAAGGTCCTTGTCCTTGTTCTCGTAAACTGTGCGATTTATAGGGACGACAAACTACGCCGAAGCAACGAGGCCAAGCGATGGTTCCGAGATCCGAGCTGTATGCACAAATCAAGACGAGAAACTGAAAATATCATTTCTCTTGAACATAGGTATCTCGTGATGGAAGACGAAGACAAATTGTGCGGATATTTTTTTGAGCCGCTACTTTCCTGGCGCACGAATAACATCTTCAGCAGAAGCAATAGCGTGAACTGTAAACAAGCTAGCCGGTTCTCTAGAAACTTCATCGAGTACAATCGTGTTACAAGCTTAAGGTGCTTAGGAATTATTCTGTGAGACTGTATCACGTTGCGTGGGAGAGCGGAACAGGATCGAATTGTGCAGCGCAAGAATGATGCAAGAATCATAGATTCAGTTGTTGAATATTCAAGTAAAGTGCAGGCAGTGGATATTGGAGAACGAAAGCGGTAGGCATAAGCTGCAGGCGCCAGGTAAGAAAGGGTAAGAAATGAATCCATTGTCAGAGTCTACATGGTGCATCAAATTTATATTTCTGAAATTTTCAACCTCCGAAAGTAAGTAGCTTTTCTCGGATCACGTGGCACCCAGCGAAAAAAAATGGGCCTAGCGCTCAAAATCCCGGTCGTATTTCACAACCACCATAGGTTTCTTAATGGGATTTAGACAATGACACCAACTGACCAGTTCTCCCCTAAGCAGACCATGTGCTTCGACAGGACAACAGTCGTTCCCTCTGAGGATGAGCAACTTAATGTTGCATACCCTCTCCTGGGCTTAACAGACCTGTCACTTCCAGCGCTAGTACTTAGCTAGCAGGAGCCACCTTTACTATGAATACGCTAGGTACCTCACTGACTTGCGTAGTAATAAACCACGCTGTCGAATACCCCTCGTCTCCCACGACCGACTTTATATCCAATATATGATACGGCTGACATATGATTGGCCTAATGTCAGGCACCTTCAGCTTATATTGGCCACTCATGAGATCCACGACATCTCTGGCAAGGAACTTCACACCCACGGCCCACATGCGAATTAAATCGCTTTATCAGGTCAGGTAGGGTCAGCTTCCCATACTGTGACGCAATGCCGGCGGTAAGTTCAGTGAGACCCTTTGTATCTTCACTGGCTGGCCCAAGGATACAGGTACTATCTCATCTCTGCTTACGCTCGCCTATACGTTAACGCTTGAAACTTTCCTAAGCGTCGAAGTGAGTGCTCCGCCGGAAAGAAATCATAAACGGGAATCTCCTTGGACTATCCCAAAAACGAGAGTTCAGACCATGTCGCGTATTCGGATTTCGGGCTGCCCTCCACAGCCGCGAGATGACTATTCACCGCAATCCGCAGTTTCATCAAGCTCCTCATCTTGTCCATTATCATCGCATATAGATACCATCAGCAATCATCTACAAGCTTCCAGTGCCGCGCGACTTCACGCTGCATCAATTTCGAATTCTCTCAAAGGTAACTGCCTTAAATATCCTGCAAACTCTCCAGTGCGTTAGGATGTCGCGGAAAGTACCGCACTTCATGTTCTAAAATCTTATTATTTGCGCATCGGAAGATCTCGTTTCGTTCGGCGATCACCGCGGAAACTATGGTATGAGTGAGTCATTGCCTCATGAGCGTTTCATTTGTTCTGGTATATCCCAGATCACGGGGTAGTATGCTCGACGTGCTTACGATCACCCTATAGCGCCATTCCGCAATATGACAAACGCAAGGATTTGTCGTGCCCCGGATTAATGCTAGGAGTGAATCTGAAAGTAGCCATGATATTGCGGCTTGCCCCCCCTCCGCATCATCCTTGCGGGAGATTCCTAGTAGCCAATATGGGACATTTCAAGCATCTCCTCAGCCTGGATCTCGAGATACCTCAATGAGGTAACCGCGTATGGGTATGTATAATACTATGCGGAACTCCCGTCCAATAACGTTTTAGGTTGTGCGCTTCCTTACCCACAGCAGGTGCCCAACCGTTTTTTTTATTTTTACGTGAAGGTGAAGCATTTTACCCACTCTGTGAGTCTCATGTCGTACTCCTTACGGGTAAGTCAGAAATTATGGTAGGCTTGTCCTGTAAGGTTGAGTTTCCCTCCAATTCGCTGGGATGCCGAGAGGCTACGTACCACACAAAGCGAAGCAGCCTTAAAGAGCCAGAGCCATGATGTGGCGCAAACTCATTACTCCTTGTATTATTTCCCCGCATTTGCACAGCAACATCTGGAGCGAATGTCAAATAAACTTAAGGTAGTGCTGATTCCTGTAGGCAGAGCGTTGTTTCTCAATTCGTGCAGTTGAGTTCTACTAGCTCCTCAGCCCCTACTGGGCCAGGCACAACAATTTCCGTCCTCGTCGATTGTTATAATCCTAGACATGCACTAGCAGGTTACCACGGCACACATTACTTACTGACATATGCATCCAGTCTAAGTAATAATCACCGCAACATGCTGAAATCATGGGATTCCGTTATGGTATCCGCGGTTTTCTGCGTCCCTGTGTCGAGTAACCTCGCTGCCCGCGCGAATGACGCTGACGCAAAGATTAATTGACTTTATGAAATGTGACGTGGGCAGGCGGAAGCCGCGAACTACGTTACCCCGCATCAGCTGTCGTTCCGGACCGCCAAAAACCCCTCCCTGAGAGGAAAAACGTGGGGGCGGTCATGTCGTCCGATAACGTTCGGTGTAGATCAGTCAGGTCAAAAAAAAATTTGTTGATGAGGCATTGAGACGACAGGCTGGGAGCAGTGGCGCCTGATTATGGCGGAAGATCGTTGTGCAGCAGCGCTAATGCTGCCAGTTGGCATATAACGTATAACACGCGGACGTCGTGACCCGTATACAGGATCGTGTATTAAGTTAGATGCAGATGTACAATCGACAGAGACTCGTGGGCCGGAAGCGTGTGCCCCTGAGTCAACGCTGTGACCGAGCTAAGTGTATGTAGAATACTTAGCATGAACCAAAATACCCTTGGTATGTATATTATAATTGGCATGACGAACTTTCTCAGGTATTTTTGGGCGTGAATATCTCTCGCAGGCCTCACAGGACGAGGGGAAGGCAACCACCTGTTCCAAATAATATCATTGAATGAGAGTGCTTGAGAGTGCAGCACGCGCACTTATCATGCACGCTCTCACCGAAATTCTTCATTCACTTCCGGAGAAGGGTGCCCTGGAGATATGGCCCCAGGCTGTGTCCAGGTTCTTAGTAAACCTGGTAGCTAGAGAACGTAACAGCTCGTCACACCATTCAACTTCAAACAAGCACGCAACCCAGGGAACAGGCGCCACACCATAACCTTAAAAGTTGTGCTGTTCATCATACACGTCATTCCCGCTCCGGACTCCAGCGTATTGGGTAGTTAATTGAACTTATCACACTGTTGTAAGCCATGCTGGCCAATCCGACTCCAAAGATCAACTTGTTTGTTGGTAAGCCCCTGGCGCTGATCGGAGTAGAAATTCAGTAACTGGACCGGTGAGCCGTGTTCACCGCAGCTGCGGAGAGAACGACAGCGGTGTTACAGGCACGGAACATGTTTGAACCAAGCGACCGTTCCTCCAGTACATGTGTCATGAGCTGTGTCATAGACGAAGCTGGTACATTGGGCTATGGTGCTGCTCCGACATGCAAGGCTGGGGCGTGGAGTAGGGATCATTATGGGCAACTTGGCACTGGGGACGCCCTCCCGTGACCGCATCAAAAACAGGAGATGAAACGGTTCCATCCGTGTGTTGTTGAACGTTGAATGCCGGAGAGACACCGATATCCGCCATGGCACTCGGACCGAAAAGCTCGCCGTCGCAGATTGGGCAGTGAGCAGATGGATGCATGTGTAACTTGATCGATTGATCATTCTATCTCATCATACTCGGATTAATGCTAGCCGAGTTATCAACGAAAGATCAAGAAAGCTTCGGAAACCTCAGGGGCGACGGCGAAGTGTAATCATTAATACTAATGTCAAGTGCACTTCTAGCCTTTCGGTGTTGTGATTGTCATCCGAATATTCCATCCATAATTGTATGTAATGCGTTAGACTGATAGGTACGGCATGCATTAACAAAATTACATTGTAGTGCTACCCACAACAGGATCAGACAACACATCAAGGTCAAAAATATAAAAGTCATAAGAAAATAAGTCAAACACAGTTGCCAGGAAAGTAATTACGCTAGACCGAGAATGTACCCAACCACAAAACTCGACTGAAAGACAGAAGACAAATTAGTCCAGTGTCAGTATAATAATGCGTACAGTAAATGCGCAAGAGGTGATGGTTACACGATGTACGACCCAGAAAAAAGCAGGAAAGGTATACACACAATACAATGCTATGGTACAAATCATTATTGGACTTTTGATATCGATGTGATCGAGGCATTAGGGGAGGAGGCAGCGGGATGTGTTTGGTAGCGCGATCCAGTGAAGTCGACGTTCGTGAATTGGGTGTGATCATCATGCAGTGAGAGATGCCGGTAATGAATCATAAGTAATGGGGTATGCGTCGTGAATGTGACAGTATGACCATCGTCGGTGACCATGCGAACACAGGGTATGATTGGATGCTCGGGAAACAGACAAGACCGAAGGGCCGCACATGCCATTCACGACCGTTGTGAAGGACTAGTTTCTTTGCCAGGAAACAGGAAGAGACGTTTCAGAGGCTGAACGACTTCGACCTCAACTTCGACCTCCTCGACCTTGCCGTCAACGATGCGCTGTTCGATGCGTCTCTCCTTCTTTGCAGGAGGCATCATGATGGGATAAGTCTTTATGTTGTCGTACGACCATGCCCGAGCTGAAAATACAATTAACTCGAATTGAGGAAGCAGTCATAGGCGAAACATACTCTGCGTTGTAGGCCGAGATGAGGAAGCAAGCGATTCAGACTTGCAGTCGTTCAGAATACTGTCTTCACTAATTTCGCTCGTATGCCGGCTCAAATGACGCTGCGACGATAATCCGGTGCTCGAGGTTCCTCGACTGACTTTGAAATCAGGAACGAGGAGACGACCCTCCGCACCTGACTTAACCAGATTTACCTCACGACGACGACGAGACGAAGATGTGGAAGTCGAAGACGGTGGGGCAAGTGATTGAGAGGAGTAAGATGCCGATGAACGGACAAGTGACATGCGAGACTCCGATCGGCGAGCAAGAGGAAGGGAATATTTAGTGTACAGTTCGTCGCTGTAGGACTGACTTGAACGACGAGGCAAGTCGGAGGGAGAAGACTGTAAAGCAAGAGCACTGGATGAGCTTGACTGAGGAATGGTTGAAGTCCATTGAACACCACAATGAGAAGACGCTGCAAATGAAGTTTGGGGTTTCTCGGATCCAGCTGCTGCATTGTCTGAGGATTTCGAGTACCCGCCGTAGACCGACTGACGCCATTCAGCACTGCCATCGGTCCAACCAGGGACAGGTTTGCGAGGTCGAGGTGCTTCATTGGAAAATGAAGAAGCCTTAATGGGTGGTGGGCATAACAGATTCTTGATGCGCTTGCCCGCCATCATTGTCCCGCCTTGGTAATCATTGAAGTACTCAGGTTCTGAAGAGGACGTGCTATCAATAGGTGAAACAATGGGTGGCGCGGGAGGTAATGGAGGGAAATTGTACAATGCCGCAAGGGTGGCCATACTGCGAGAGACGATGGCGGGTTGGGAAGTATGTGAAAAACCAGAGTCGAGGGAGGACCCAGAAGCACTGGTTGAATCATCTTCCGATTCACAATATCGGCGCTCGAAGGAATTGTGAGGAACGGGAGGAAGGAGAGGAGAGGAGCGGTCCGGATGGTAATTGAGGGGGAAAGCGCCATCAAGCCTTGCCAAGTCTTTGAGACGACACTCGTCGGAGCAGTACAAAGGGATTGGACCCTGGTCGATGACGGTGCGGTGCTTGACAGGTGGAGCTGGCTTTACGGTTTGTTGGGGTTGTGTTGAATTATGCCCCTTATTATCTGATGCCGCCGTCGATTCGGAACGTTTGATGGTGCCGTTAGGCTTTACACGACCAGTGCCTTGCAAAAGACCACTCTTGGTACGGACGGCGCCCAGTTTCGTTTTCGAAGTGCGGGTAGTGGTGGTGATTGCATCACTCTGTTCGTTTTTTAATGCTAATGAAAGTTGTTGAAAAAACAAAATTGGGAAATGAAATGACGGTGGTACTCACGAGACGAAGATGGTGAAGAAGGAGGTGCGGAGGGAGCGGGCTGTTGAGGTTGTGGAAGGACGGGGATCGTATATCGCTTGGGCATGATCTGCCTGTCACATACCGGACACCAGGCTTCGTCGAAGTGCATGTCCATGGTTGTTGGTAACGGAAAAGTGGGGGAGGTGTGGGGTTTAAATACAGCCTGACAAAAGAAGAGCGGGCTAGATTTGATGTGGAAGTTCGAAAAGGACAAAAGGTGAAACGAGACAAAGGTGAGCCGTTCTAGACCATACCTACTATGAAATGGAATGGAGCTTACAGAATTGAGGGCTGTGTTTAAGTGCCACTGAAAAATGTATCCGGCGACCCAGTGGATATTTAGGTCGTCAACGTCGTATATGACGATGAGGAGAGGACGAATTATCGGTGAAGGGAGGACGGGATTGGACGAAGGAAAAGAGAGTGGAATCGAGAAAGGCGGGGTTTTATTATTTGATTGGTGATTCGCATCCGGATGTGTATATTCAAAATCAAGCACTACCCAATTGGGGTTGGCATCGCACCGGTTTCCCGACAGAAAGCATTGGAAATTGAGTTATTACTCTTTTGCTCTCAGTTTACCCTCGGATCCTCGGCTCCATACAACCCCCCCCCCCCCCACATTTGGCAGTACTGTCCGACTGGACCCTACTTACTACCCCCAGCCAGGGATGCAGACACTTGTTTACACACTGGCATGAAGCAATTACAAACAACCTGATCTATATGAACTTATTTCCATTAATCTATTCACATCGTTGCAGGTCGTTGTGGTCACTGAGTAGTTGTTCAACCTAGCCCTCTCCCACTGTAGACATTTGTACCTGAAATATTATTTTACCCCATGCTGTTGTAACGACGCCACCGGTAGATCCCGTTCTACCAATGGCATTACTTGTCGTAGCGGCAGACGCCGGGTTACCCGAAGCCAACCAGAAAGGGTCGTTTTCAAAGATCGATGACATTGTGCTGTCTGTCCGCCGCATCTACATAATATTTGCTTAGGCGTTCAATTGTCTTTTTTGCCAGCAATCCTCCATAATATATGTATGACACGTCCCTCAGGTTTCCCCATGTATCCTTTGCCTTGCAAATCTTACTTGCCTCTCACCATATCGTATCTATCTCCACGCTCAACGTGATCATGCTGTCCTCGAGCCTATCCTGATTTCTTACCATAACAAGTAAGCCCGATTGACAGCGCAACCTGATCAGGATAACAGGATGCGTTTGCATGGGCAAAACCGTGTACAGTGTACACAGCGCGTGATTTTGATTGGTCCACTCCCGATGGCAACCGTCGAAACGTACACGCAGTGTGAGTGTATCCGTCACTGACCTAAACAGTGACTTGTCTCACCTCATCGATGCCTCTCAACATCGAAACTATCAATTCACGTTGAATAGACTATTCCAACCACGGAACGCTCGCTCCGTTCTGTCCGGATTTATATTATTCTTGTCTTTTTGGCAAAAATCGCGCCCCTTCAGGAGCTCCTCAAACTATCATATGCTTTCAACTCACCTGGCATGTGCTCTGCGTTTCGGCGAGGTCCCGAGTTGCATTCCCATTCGCATCGGTGGCCTCCCGTTCCGCAATTACAAGTAGTCTCCCTGGCATTTTCATGTGGAACCGCAATGCTCGGACGGGTGATGCCTTCCCAACACCATTCTCCGAGATCCGTTCTTTATGTACAGCATGTGATCCTTGTTGTTCGGCGTTCATCGCATCCACCGCGTTGCACTATACAACTACTATACTCGTGCAAATCACCGCTATATAATGCTCCGTTGTCCCCACGGGGCTCTCTGTCGCTGAATCATACTGGTATGGGGGTCTCACATGGGCTGTAGCCATATATCATTCATTTGCGCCCGGTAAACATAGAAGCCACGGTTCATTGATTACCGAATACTAACTGCTGTTGTGATCGAGATGCAACTTGCTGTGCTTGCTGGGGCGCCACCGTGAGTGACGAGGCTTCTGTTCAGTGCTAGCACTTATATCAGGAGACATTAATAGCGGTGATATCTTATTCGCAAATATTGAATTAAACTTCAATATTGATCATTCCTCTAAGGGACCTTATTCGCGCGCGAATTTCATCTCAACCTGACATCGTTCTTCGGGAGCCCGTGCCTAGGACTAGCAAACCCAGCGAAGTTCATCGTGGAATCTCATGAGGCCGCTGCGATCTCTATTGACCGTGCTAGTCATGTCGCTGCGGATCTTTGGGCAAGAGGAACTTCCAAGCTCGACTTTGTATCGTCTTGTTGAGATCTCAGAAGTACATGAAAAGCTTTAACAGATATGATAACCAAATCGTTGGCAGTTCGAAGTCTAGAGCTCGACTCTCGAGGCGAAGAATACCTATCAGTTTACGAACATGCTAAGCTTGACAGCAACTTTCTGTTTGTGAGCAGGTAAGCGAAGAGGGACGGCATATAACGTTAACTTGTGGTGACGAGCCCTCGGATGAATCGGATCCGTGTTCTGGGCGAAGAACCAACTTGTGCCAGTGATTCTTGCAACAATTGTAGCGTTGGATCCTCCTCTCCACATGATGTAACGTCTCGTCAAATCTGGAGACAGCTACGTCACCTACATACAGCGTACGTGAGTAGCCGGTGGAATGCACGTGAAATGCGCGCTTTGCTGTCTATGGTCTCGGTCGTCGTCCAGCCACAACTATCCCCAAACGGTGAGCGGCATCGAATGCTTACCGCCGCATCTTTAAGATCGCCGCTCCGTTGGTCACGGCGAGCTTTCTTTGGAAGGTAAACCCAACTTGCATATAGTTCAAACTGGATTGAGCATAGTTCGGCTTCTTCAATATTACGATTGGACTTGGGCCATCATCGAGCAATCCAGTAGAAATTGACACTGCAGCGATCTTTCTTTTAGTCTCTGAATAAATGCGATTATCTTCGATGGCGGAGGTACGCACGTCCTCCGCCCTGTCCCTGCAGTATGCATAAAGGCGCTGCCCATATATCCATGTACGTTTCGGTCAGTCCCGTGCATCAAGTATGTAGTCATGATATCTGATGCATATCATCTGATAAACATATTCGCTGTACCACCATATGGGTGATATCATTGCATATCATGTCGGACCGCCCGTAAGGCACAAATCTCTTGCCATGTCTTTCCCGAGTTCGCCCTGTGTCTCGCCTTCCACAGCCTTGGGATGCTATCTCCGACTTTCATCGGCGAAACTTGGGGGAGAAATCCCAGAACTTCAGGGGATACGAACACTGTAACTTCCATTTTCGTCAGTTAATTCGAATTCATCTTATATATGCCCAGCTTCACTTCATTGCGACAACTCAGGACTGGAACGTCCTGGGTCGGGGCATAGCCTATTGGACGTTCGTTCCGTTACTCGGAAAGCAAGCGAATTTTCGTATTGGGCAAATGAAATTAGAAGCCCTTTGTATTATTTTGAATGTTTCCAATTTCGTGCGCCCAGTAAGATTTCGAGAGGGGCTCAATCACACAGAGTCTTGAGTGAGATTTAGCTACGTGGTCGTCAACTCGTAACTGGGCCCGTACTAGTGAATAGGCCTGTGTTCTTCCATGGCAACCGAATTCACTGAGCGGAAGATGTGATCTACCTGTGGCCTCCGAGTGACTGGTATTATTCGCGCGAGGCAATAAAGCCATGCAGTCTTTCCCCTCGAAAAATCCCTCTGCCTAGGTACAAGTCAATAGAATCACACCCATGTGGGAAGCAATGCGAAATGTAAGCCATTATTCATGAACTGTCTCCGGGAAATGGAGAAGACTGATGTGGTATCGGGCTTGACACAGTGACACTTAATATTGTTGAGTTCCTGTCCTTTTAAGAGTCACGTCGTGACGTCGTGCTGGCTCGCTATTACATATATCAACCGTTTCAAAATCGACAATAATGCGCGAGCGCAAGAGCCGTGGTGGGCACAATAACTTCCGATTATGCCATTCAGCTGTTTCTTCGCAGCGGACGCAGTATACTCTACTGTTAGCATTGGCCACCGCACGTGGGGGTTCTTTACCGGCAGTGAAACTCTCGTCACACGGTGCCTAGACAATGTCAATGTTTGGAGGTATAGCGCTAGTACGCTATCATATCTCTGGTATCGTCTCACCACTCACCATGCGAATATAATGCTTGTCTCATTGATATCGGTGGCTATGCGCCACTTCCCCATACAGCCTTTTTGGCCCTCCAATCATGAGGTATTACAAACGTCTCATCCTCGCTGTGCCCCTTGATGCTCAACTGAATAAAAACCATATTGGCTTCTCAGTAATGTTGGTGGAAGACGCGAATGCACCGCACGTGGTCCGCGGAAGAACTTTGAAGGACATCTCCATTTCCGCAAAGCAGAAGGTCACACTGTATTGAAAACGCGAAGACCAGACTGGCCACTCAGTTACGTCGGTGGGCGAGGCAAGCATTTGACTTTGATAACTGAATAAACGTGGTCCGCGGAAGAACCCCATTTCCGCAAGGCGCTCGGGCACAATGTCTTGTAATACGTATAGGGGCCAATGATCAGGGCTTCCACCTACGTTTTGCAGTACTGCCGCCGTGCAGAAACTCACACGTTGTGGTGTTGGACAACTTGCCTTCTATGCAAGACATTTGCCACGTTCCTGGTATTCTAATACCTCTTTCTCGATCGGGAGAAAGCCAAAAAGCTTGACTATTCGCATGTTCATCTCCACGTAAAACATGCACCACAGGAATAAATGACACGGACGCCTTGACCTATCTGCGGCCTTAAGGCGCGGCTGAGCAATCCATTCAGATAAGATGTGCATGTGAGCTTTTAATAAAACAAGATTAGTATTGAAACACACACATGCGACGCTTACTTCCAATGCTTCTCGCTCTTCATGATGTAGCCCAGGAGCCAATGCTCTTCCAGAAAGTGAGTTACCATAACTTCATCTCCGCATTGACACTGACAAGATGAAGCTAAAAAAAATGACGAAATCTTCTTCTTAGAATTCTCACTGATCGAATATAAAGAATGAAGCACACTATCAGATATGCAGAATGTAGCACTCTGCAGACGAGTTCTCGATATGTATACATACACACCAGACCCACTGTTTGACATAACTAGCGACGCACTGCAAAAGGACGTACACATTTTCAGTGGTAATTCCCCGTGCCATCCACCATGTATACTGTTCCCGATTGAAAAGCTTCCTCTGTTTACTAGACGAGATACATTCTAGAATAGGTGACGTATGTAGCTCGATCACAAGTGTCAAACCACCTAATCACTAACGAGTGTAATTACGCAATATGTCCTCGGATTCTTGGTGGCGCACGTTGGTTGACTGGTTAACTGCACACGGGGATACAGGATGTCGATGATCATCGAGTGATAGATGTCCGTATCTAAATTCACGAAAAGTGAATTTCGACTCGGATCATCGATGCGGTGCGTTCGGTAACTTCATTATTAAAGGTCCCCGAATCAGATAAAGGGTACCAATAAGTCAGCTAATCTGACAATATTAGGTCAAAAAAGGATCTTGAGGTCCAGAAAACAGAAAACTTCAGGGTAGCGGTAAACTGCGGTAAATCAAGTCAGATCAAGGGAATCGACGGTACCTTCTTCAACCTACAGCACCTCCGGGACCTGGTATAAAAGCATGGATAGTTGTCTCAACTGATACACTCGCTGTGTTTTATGTAGTAAATGAATGCGGCTTCTCGGGACCTTGGTTACAAAAACAGTCAAGAGAATGATGTTTATGATTGTGGGACCAGCGGGAGGGCGCGGACTTCGAAAAACGGAAAACAAGTCAAGCCACTTAAAAATCAACAAATGTCGATATAATATTTGTACCTCCAATTAGCTCCTCACACACATGGCTGGAAAAGCGGGCCTAGACTCTAGGCATATCAATGATCAGTAAGCTCTTCAATCAAGAGAGAGCTGCATAGCCTTAGCCTTTAGGTACGATGGGCACCATTCCACTTGTAGTAGCAGCTGTCACTTAATCATTCACATTGTTCGACTCGGAGTCCTACACGGATCAAGTTAGCCACTAGACCAACACCAACATACGCTGGCTTCGTGAATTCGCCTCTCCTGCCATCAGTCCTTAAGCTTGGATCAAAATCGAGTTGACAACTCGAGATCGTGAAGAACCGTACCACATTAGGCAATTACGCCTAGATGAGATTTTAGGTTCTTGAATTTCTCAAGATTCACCTCTCCTCAAATTGTTCCTTCTGACCCTTTCGGAGAGCATCCTGGATACCTCCTGATCACCATTAGAATCTGAAGCCGTTGGTGTAAACATTCAATTCTATGTCGCTTCCGCAAGATATTCGTGCATTCCTCGCTCATTACCCCAGTCAGGAGGATGATCTAGGAGCTTCAGATAACCTACTGTTTTACCGAAATGAATTACGCTGCCAACCGGACCATCTCTTGATTAGCGAGATCCTACAAAGGTATGAACCCACTATTGTTTCTGCGCAGCACGGAATTGAATTGATGTACCGGCAAACTCCACAGCTGGTGGAAAGATTACAGGGTGCTAGAGTACAATCATAGTTATATTCAATGGGTGTGAGTTGAGCGACAATATATTAAGTGGTGCCCGTTGATTATCTGATTATCTGATTGTATTGTAGATTCCCTATCCAGGAGCACGGAATGAATTTTAAGGCTCAACCTCTGCAGCCCCATGAGATCGCGGAGATGAAGGAAGATTCTGGTATCATTCGGCGCATCAAATCATCTTATGAGTTGATGTTGGACTTCTACGGCATGTGTCTGCTAGACGTCGAGACTGGTCTACTTGGACGCTCAGAAGGATACGCAGCTCGATACAAAAACCTCTTGAGTGAGTGAAGCATGGTAATTCTGAATTGCATCCTATGCTTACAACTGGTATAACCTACCTGGATGAGCGTGATTAGAAGCCCCTCACAATAACCTCCGCATCTCTCGGATTCTCAAATGTTTATCAGAAATGGGCCTGGAACATCTGAATGCCGGGTTCCTACTCCATGTTCTTAATGAACAGAGCGAGCACAATATTCTTAACACCAGGCTGCTCAAGGATAGCATGGATAGGTGGTGGGCCAACTGCTTGAGGAATCAAGTAGAAAGGGAGTGGATCGGACTCACGATCAAGAAGGCAAGAAATGGTGAGATCTTCAGCAGAGAGCAGTATGAAGCTAGCCTCAAGAGGCGAAAGGAGTCAGGGACATTTGCAGAAGAGCCACAGTCTGCCAGTGCGTAGCAGGTACTTAATTCTTTTGCATGAGGCGAACGCAGTCTTTTCGGATGTCAGCAAGTGAGGAATCTATACGTGCCTGATTTGGAGAACAAAGTTTAGTGAACCGCATGAAAGCGCAGGGATGACGACGGATACAAAAATATTCGTGTAACTATACATTAAGGACGAAAATAACTATATATACGCTGCAAAGTGGTCAGCAGGATAGAATGCTCCGGACGACAAATGACTGACTTAGAGCCACTGATCTAATCCGACGCCCAAGGAACCGCGAGCCAACGTCACAGGCTTCGTAGGCGTGAAAATAAAGCCTCTCTTCTCTTTTCCTCATAGGCTGCACTGACGGCCTGCAAGAGACCCTCGATAGATTCGAAGATCCGACCTCCATCAAGCTGAAAGAAGTTAGTGAAAGCGACATACATGCATGAGCCACTCGCACCTGGTAGCCACGAGCAGTTAGCGTAATGCGTATAGTTCTGCCCTCTAGCAGAGTGACAGACGCAGTAGCTTCGTGTGGCGTTGAGCTGCCCACACTAAACTGACCAAGCCCGAAGGCTTGTTCGGAAAGAGCCTTGTTAAGCTCGGTGTAATAGAACGAGGATGACATGATCTTGGTTGATTTGAGTGTCCATGTGTGTGGAGGGTTCCTGTTATATAGTTTTGAAAACCAGGAAGGGGTAGTCATCGCAAGAAGCTCCTGTCCTGAAACTCCACGACGTCAACCTTTAGCGAGATGTCAAAACCAGCGCCTCAAAAATTATCATGGTGATTTGCTTGACCCTGGCATAAATTTGAAAGGTCCTGTAATTCCAATAGATGCTGTTGAATGCGAAAGGGGACTTGACGCAGGGGGAAGAAGGTTGAGAATTTGAGGAGTAAAGGAGGAGTAAAATCGGCAGTTACCGCTCCGGGAGGCGTGACGGGCGGCCAGGAGTAGAATGCATTCCTGAGGTTGACGACCAATCTTTTGTCTTATTTTTTTACTTGGCTTTCGGTCATGAGGCACAGCTACGAGGGAAAGGGGGCTTGAAACTCTCGGCGAAATTCATACGATAGCATTCCACACTGAAATGATTCATGATAAAGCTCTAAGTAGACGTCCTCCGCAGAGCAACCCAGCTTGTTAGATGAGCGGCAACCAAATTGGGATTGGCAGGGCTATTAATTTGCCGTCACCGGAGACCTCCACATGGCTGAAGTACACGGAACATGCAAGCCGGTAGTTCACCGTCTCGAGGGCCCACTGACCCTGTGCCGGGCTCGTGCAGCAGAAAAGCTTCAAGTAGGAGGTAGTGGAAGATCAGGACATTGGATAATAACGAATACAATGAAGGAAGGGGGAGCGGACATTTGTAACTTATCATGGCCACGTTTTTGTTTACGTTAGGCGCATCCGAAGATTCAATTCTTGCTCGTTCAAACTTGGCTCCGACTGTACTGCTTTTGTTATATGAGCGGCGGTCGGCCTCTTCAAACATGGAATAAGTGCAAGGAACGCATTGCCGTTTCTATTCTCAACAAAATCAAATTTGTAGCAGTGCTTCAATGATTATTGAAAAGTCGAACTTTAAGCGTCAATATCAAAGTCTGCTTCAGTAATGAGCGGGCTAGGGCAGATCGCTTGTGATAATTGCAGCCCTAACTGTAAAGTTTATCTGATCATCGGCCGCTTCAGAATATTATATCGTAGTACTTAAAACCACAGAGCACAATTGCAAGTTGATGTGAATTCTGTGGTTTTTTTGGGTCGGCCGAATCATTCAGCGAGTGAAACCAATGTTTGTTTTTCCGTCGCTTAGAATGCAGTGCCTGAAGCTTAAGGCTGGCGCATGAGGAGATTGACTTGCGCCGGCAAAAGATTCATGCAGGGTAACAATAAAGGGGGGACGCAAAGGACACATGGAATTTGCAGCCCCGCGACTCGGAAGGGATTATATGAATTCAGAGTTCAAAATCTCAAAGGATGACTGGTAGGTGTCCACCAATAAGATGATTTACATTGGGGTATGCAGGTTTGCAAGTTAATAAGACTTTAACCTTTGTCCAGTTTAGGAAACTCGAAATGCCGTCACAACCTGAAGTCCTAGCATTTTGGTGCTGTGCTGAATCCTGATCAACCTCGTTCACGCTTGCGTTGTCAACACCTCACGGCATCCGTAGAAACGAGCCTGCAAGTCACGAGATATTTTCTTTACACTCATTGAGCCTGCTCTGTGCCGCCTAGCTCAATCTCAGTCTGCCCTGAAGTCGCCGCAGCCATGGACGTGGTCAAAGCAGTGGAGACGTACATCACAAAATTGGTGTCTACACCATCTGCAATGAAAGTTCTGCTGCTTGACACGCATACCGTATGTCCTCTTCGTCAATTATGTTGCAATACTTCAATCTCTATCTTCTCAACTGTAGACACCCATCGTTTCACTTGCCTCCACACAATCTTCCCTACTTTCACATCAAGTTTACCTGACCGATCGTATTGATAACAAGAAACGAGATCGTATGCCGCATATGAAATGTGTCTGTTTTCTGCAGCCAAGCGAGGACAGTCTTGAGGCCCTTTCCGTTGAGTTAAGGGAACCCAAGTACGGAGAATACTATCTGTGTCAGTGCGTGACTACCGAGGGTGGATATGCCAGGATATGGCCAGCTCACATCCGTTGCATGTTCCAGATTTCAGCAATACACTTAGCAAATCTGCCATCGAACGCTTGGCTGATGTTGATGAGTTTGAAGTTGTCAGGGAGGTGCAGGTAAGTAGCTTATGGCGCTAGATACCATCTTTACTGAAGTCACCTTTCCAGGAATATTTTGCCGACTACGCGCCCCTGCTCCCTTGTCTATTTTCTCTTAATCATACACCAACGTCAGAGAAACCTTTGTACGGCTCCTCACCAAATGCGTGGGACTCCGCTGCGCTAGAGTGCTCTGTGCAGGGTATTATGGCAGTCCTTCTTAGCTTGAAAAAGAAACCTGTGATCCGGTACGAAAAGTCAAGCGGAATGGCCAAGAAATTGGCCAGTGAAGTGCAGGTAATTTTGAGACCGGCGAGCTTACATGGATAAAACTTACCACGATCACAGCATCGTATCCTGGCGGAACCGACTTTGTTCGATTTTAGGTTGACACAAATGGCTCCGTTGTTATTGGTTCTTGATCGGCGAAATGACCCTATCACCCCTCTCCTGTCGCAGTGGACCTATCAGGCAATGGTGCATGAATTGTTGGGAATTCATAATGGTCGCGTAAATCTCAGCATGGTTCCTGATATTCGGCCAGAGTTATCTGTATGTGTATTAAGTTTTGCACTGCTCGTTGTCTGATGGCAGATATAGGAGATTACACTGACAACGTCTACTGACCCTTTTTTTCATGCTCATTACCTCGCAACGTTTGGAGACCTGGGCACTTCCCTGAGGAACTATGTCCAATCTTATCAGTCGCGGTCCCTAGCCCAATCACCTTCATCCATCAACTCAATAATTGACATGAAGCGCTTTGTGGAGGAATATCCAGAGTTTCGGAAGCTGGGTGGGAATGTTAGCAAACATGTCGCTTTGGTAGGCGAGCTTAGCAGGTTGGTGGAACGCGATCGGCTACTTGATGTGGGAGAGGTAGAGCAAGGGCTGGCAACAAGTTCTGGGTCAGACTTTAAGGTTTGCATTCTAATGTTGATGTCAATCTTGGCACTTACGCGATAGGGTAGAACGTACAGGCCGTAGTCAACAACCCAGTCGTGCCAGCCTGGAACAAGTTGCGGGTCGTTATTCTCTACGCATTGCGTTATCAAAAGACGCAGACAAGCAATATTGCTGCTCTAATCAATCTTCTACTCTCCAATGGGGTGTCTCGTGAAGAAGCTCGGGTAGGTTTTGTGCTTCAAAGGAGTACTCAAATGTACCTGTGCTCATTCCTTTTCAGCTGGTTTATGTTTTCCTGAATATCGCTGGATCCGATCAGCGGCAGGATGATTTATTCTCGACCGAGTCTTTGTTAGCCAAGGGCAGGTCCGCCTTGAAAGGACTTAAGGTATTTTAAAATCTCATCAGACTATGGGCCGCGTTAATATTGCACAGGGAGTTGAGAACGTGTATACACAGCACACGCCACACCTATCTCAAACTTTAGAAAATATTTTCAAGGGTCGATTGAAGGACACTACTCACCCTTTCTTAGACGGGGCGGGCACTAACCTGGGATTACAGAGGTAAGAAATTCGTGCCTATGAGCAACCCCAGAGCTCCTAATGTATTTTCCAAGGTTTCAAGATATCATCATTTTTATGATCGGCGGCACAACCTATGAGGAGGCGAGGGCAGTCGCACTCCTGAACCAAGAAGCAGGTAACTCCTCGACAGGGACTAGAATCCTTCTCGGCGGTACTTGTGTCCACAACTCGTCCAGGTGCGTCAGACGTCTCGAAAGGATAAACACGCGACTCACAACCCTTACCAGTTACGTTGAGATGATCCGTGCAGCTGCGGAAAAATTTCCTACATCTGTTTACGAGCCCCCTCCAGAATCTGCGACTACAGCTCCATCTTTAAAACTTAACCTTGGTGGCGTCAACGTCAGCCTTGGTGGCCCAGCAGGTACTGGTGTGTACAGAACAAGTTCCGATAGTGTCGGCGTACAAGCCGAGGGCATCAAAGATGGCGTGCGCAATCTCATCGGACGGGTTAAACAAGGCGTGGATAAAATTGGATTGCAATAGCTGTAACATAATTGTTCTAGATGAGATGTAGTAGTGGTACGGAATGTTTTATAATGAACGTTTTCAAAAAGGCGACGACAAGATATCTCCCGAGGGTCGAAGGGTTTTCCGGGCGTTTTGAGCCACGTGATCGTTACTTATGGCGACGTGTCAGGCGATATGGCGTTAACAACTTGAATTACAGCTTTTCTCTCTTATTCTTTTTGCACTCCAGAGTGTTTGTTAGGTCGCCCTCTATCGGAAGGTAATAGATGGCCAAGGGTTTTTTATCTGGTCTCAAAGGCATAGATGCCTTTGGGAAGGTGAGAACAAGTTGAAGGGGATGTATAGGGCAAGGACTTACTGTATGCATAACCAGACTACGGAGGATGTCAAGGTTAAAACACGCACTGGTGCACTGCGTGAGTCACTCTCTGGAATTATGATGGTGGGGCCAAGCTAACAGCTGGTGGTCTAGTGACCCTCATCTCTGCATGTATCATTCTTGCGTTCTCAACGATCGAATTTTTCGACTACCGACGCGTGGGCGTTGACACATCAATAGTAGTCGACCGGAGCCGGGGGCAGAAGCTGAGTGTACGGTTGAATGTCACCTTCCCCCATGTTCCATGTTACTGTGAGCGCTATTTCCCACATCCTTGGATATGTCTAACCCCACGGTTATCATTATCTCTTTGACTCATTCAGTGCTCAGTCTAGATGTTATGGACATCTCTGGCGAGCAACAGCGCGATATTTCACACAATATCCTCAAGAAGCGGGTTACTCCGACTGGCGTGGATATTCCTGCACAGCGGGGCAACGACCTCCGCAACGAAATCGACAAGCTTGCTGAGCGACGTGCAAGTGGATATTGTGGCTCGTGCTACGGTGGGGTGGAACCCGAGAATGGGTGCTGTAACTCGTGCGAGGACGTTCGACAGGCATACGTGAACAAGGGTTGGAGTTTCAGTAATCCCGACAGTATCGAGCAGGTGGGGAATGATGCTCTCAATATCCATGGAACAACTAATGGGATTTTGTGGCAGTGCGTTGAGGAAGGTTGGTCAGAAAAGCTCAAGGACCAGGCAGATGAGGGGTGTAATCTGTCCGGACGTATTCGAGTTAACAAAGTCGTCGGAAACATAAACATTACTCCAGGGCGTTCTTTCCAGACAGGTTCCCGTTCTTTCCACGATCTGGTGCCTTACCTTCGCGATGATGGTAACCCACACGATTTCACCCATACAATCCACGAGTTTTTCTTCATGGCGGATGACGAGTACAACCCCAACAAGGCAAAGATTGGGAAGGACATGAAGCAACGGATGGGGATTGCAGAGAACCCATTAGATGGTGTTGAGGCCAAGGTAAGACAAATGTATAGAGTACTCCGCACTTTTACTTACGTGACCATAGACGAACAAACCGGCATACATGTATCAGTATTTCCTCAAGGTCGTATCTACACAATTCCGTACCCTCGAAGGCAAAGTTGTGAGTAGCTGGCATCAAGCTGATTATACGAGCGGATAGCCTAAACAACCCAGATCAATACGCAACAATACAGTGTAACGCACTTTGAACGCGATTTGACCAAAATTAACGAAGGCGAGAACAAGGAAGGCGTGTTCACTCAACACGGCACCACGGGTTCACCAGGTAAAAGTTAAATGGCATGGATAACATCGGTACTTGACCCTCCTTTCCAGGTGCATACTTTAACTTCGAAATTTCACCCATCCTTGTTGTCCACTCTGAAACGAGGCAGTCATTCGCGCACTTCCTCACTTCGTAAGCCTCCATCATACCCCATCTGAGTATCTATGATTCTCACTTAATTGCGTGTAGGACTTGCGCTATCGTCGGAGGTGTTCTCACCGTTGCTGCACTACTAGACAGCATCCTATTTGCAACAGAACGCAAACTGAGAAAAGGCGTTGGCAGTAATGGGAGCGTGAAACTCATGTAAAATCGTGTACCATAGAACATTCATCTTGACCACACTCCTTGGGTATTTATGGCGTTGTCGCACGCACTCGTCGCTTCATATAAAGTGGTGTGATCATGCATTAGTTACACCGCACATGCCGCACATATGCTATTTTTGATCAACGATGGACCGAGGATCTGTTGAGAATATCACCCTCAATATCTGCCTGATGCAACCTTCCGGTCTCCATGTTCCCTAGTACCCCTGGCTCGGGCTTATACGCCCCTTCTTTCTTTCCCGATTTGTCAGAGGCAGTAGCACCAGGACCAGATGTATTCTATGGCTGCATTGAGTACAACTCCTTACATACATCACAAACCGCGTACATGTGGAGGGTGCTTGATATAGTCGTCGTGAATATTGTGGTCCGTAGTTGGTGGCTTTCTAACGGTTTGGAAGGGCTTCTTGAAAGTGAGCTCTTCGTCCGTGACGTTACTGCCTTCCTTGGCCACCAACTTTGCAAGCTCATGCTGGTTGTGGGCGGACATTCTGTTCAGTGTTTTGCGATTAACGGGTGTCATGAAACGACGAGAACCGTGGTGATAATATATGGGCTGAGAGGTCCGCCCATGACATCACTTCTGACGTGAAGTAATCGTAGTGTCTGACAACAAACCATCACAGCGAAAATCGGGCACTTCTGCATAAAAGTTGACCGAAAGGTGCCACCCGAAAAATGCGCAAAGTGGATTGGTGATTGTTCGAGAGGAGGCCGCCCAGGGTGATGCGAAAAAAAATTATCACAGCTCGGCCATCTCAGCGCGCCTCATGAAACGGTTGGGACAAGCCGACGATACACCTGTGTCTACAACATGATTATCCCATCATTCTTGCGAACTGACCGGAGATCAGATATCAATGACCAAATTACAACACGCATCGCATTGTTCATGCAAACTAAGAAAAATGGGCTGAAAAAGCATAAACAATGATGACGAGGCTGTAAATGCATAACAACACGTATGGAGAAGCGATCGAAGGGGGAAAAAGGCATTTCAAATGCAGAAAACTGGATAATATGGGTCAGGGTGGGAGTGCGGGAGAGCATGCAGCAACAGGGTGGGCAAGAACAACGGGGGAGCACCCTGGAGAGCCAAGTAGATGGAATCTAATAACGATATTAGCTCATATATTGGACGAAAATGAATCAACATCGTTACCACCGAGTGCGTCAGTCGGTTAATTCAAACTGAATGTTGAATCAGTGCTCGAATCTTGCGGACATAGAGGATGAACGCACCTGTGTCTACAAGCCACAAGAGGAGGCATTGATCTGAGTGGCTACAGCAGAGAAAATGCCGGACGCGAAGACATCGGTATTATTATCGGTCAACCTATTGAACGTCTGCGGGGAGACATTGAATGTAGCGGACAGATCAACAGCAGTGATGTTGACGGAAGTATTGTGGCCGTTTGGCGTGGTGTAATTGAGCTGCCAGCAGGTACCACATAAGGGGGAGCTCCAGGTGGCTCCTGGGACACCTCCAATGTAGGGGAAAGAAGGAAGGGAACTAAAGGTGGTGTATCCCTTGGTCACAAGACCGTATGGACCGTTGGAGCAAGCAACACCATTGAGAGACCCGCTAGGGTTGCTGTACGTATAGTCATAAGTGACAGCTGCAGACTCTGCCAACGCGAAGGCAGAGAGAAGAGCTACGACGCGTGTGAGCTTCATTATGCAGGAGCTGTTCGACGTGAATTGTTGTTGAGCGAGCTTAATGCCTGGAATTATATACTCACGTCTAGGCGAAGCGTTCGATGCCAAAAACTTGAAGTAACCAGTCGATGCACATGAGCGAGACTCAGAAGCCCAAGTTGAGATAATGCATTTCTGATTATCGTCGAGGCATTAAGTATATACCTGAGCTGAAAGTAGCGCAGGCGCCCGACATGGTAATCTCATTCCCGTCAACGCAAAGATGGGTGTGCGCAAAGTGCCACGAGGATGCAACAGAAAGAAGATATGGCTTGCAAGAGACATGTGATCCGCACGCGACAAAATAAAATGAAAGACACGATCCGTCGTAACTTCTGGCGGGAAGGTTTATTGACCAGTTTCAGGTATCATTTGACAGGGAAGGGCTCGATTAACAGCGGATGGTGATGAATGATGTCCTAGCTTGTGCTCAAGTTCAAATAGCCACATGGAACGGTCACCAAACTGGCATATACCATGCTCGTAATATATGAGTACGCGTAATAAATAGACTTCACCTAGGGTGAGAAGGCGCACGTTATGATTCTATGACAGAAGAACGGTTGATAGTCCGGTGACGATGTCGGTGCAACAGACGAACGTCTTCCGGAGTAGAGGAAATCGTTATGATTCTGCAGGTCAGACAGGGATGCATTTTAATAATAGGGACATAACTCAGCAAAGACGATTGGATAACCCACTTGGAAGGCAGCGTTAAAATAATATAGATGGTGGATGCGAGCAAAACTGATAAAGATACTATGGATGCTCTTGAAATGGCTTGGAGAGTTGCGGGCCGTCTGCTGCCACCAACCCGGTTTACAGAGCGTATATACCGTCCACTCCAGATCAGTGAAGGGAGAACTACATGGTACTGTCGCAATTACATCTCGGAGAACGACGGCCTGACTTGTTCGCTGTGTGCCAACCACCTCCTTTAGACATAGACAACGTATTTGAGAGACGAAACCCAGCGACTTTCTTGATTATGATTGGGTAGTTCATGCGACTCGAGTGAGCACTCTTTAATGGTATTCGATCCTCCCGTGAAGGTATGTGCACTAGTGGTTTCAAGGAGGCACGTATGAAGAATTCTCACGCTCATGTCTTTTGGACGCCCACCGTCGATTAATGTTGGGTTCAAGACTTCTCCTCCAGATCGCGGTTCCTTTCCTTTGGACCATGATGGTTCGTTCTAGCATACTTTATGATGGCCTAATACTTAGTTTGACCTTCAGGCGAGTGCAAAGAATACATGATGCTATACATGGACTGCTTGCGCAAGAATTCTAGTGCATCTACTCCGTGCAGAGTCATGAGCAAGCAATACCTTGACTGTCGAATGACCAAGTACGCCTGCGTCTGTTTGTTTACCAGTAACTGACACGTGTTGCAGAGGACTCATGGAGCGAGATGAATGGAAGAATCTTGGACTAGCCAACCTGGAGGGAGATTCCGCCGAATCGACGCGTGCTTCATCCTGAAGCTATCACTCGCTCAACAGAGAAACCATAAAAGATGGTGGATCATGTCATGGTTCTATGTAATGAAACCGGAAACAGTCCACTGCTGATGACGGAGGGGATGTAGCACACTGCGTACATATTAAGGCAGTGGAATATCACCGACGCTTGCTGTAACGGTCCGGATACCATGCAGGAACAGTTTTAGTGTCAACCAGATGATGGCATTGGTGGGTAAGGAATGTTCCTTGGTGGATTCCAGGTGCAATGGAATATTGGTAGCTGGCACGGAGAGACAATAGATGTTCGATCATATTAAACAGTCATTATTCTGATTGAACCTTCTCTTATTCAAAGGAATTCCTGGCACGTCAGCGGCAGAAAATATCAATGACCATGGCTAGTGGTACAGGATACAGTGCACGGCCTGATGACCCTTTGAAACCAAACTTGAAGATCAAAGAATTTCTCACTAATGTAGCTCCAAGCAAGAAATCATTAGACGGGTATACTTTTCGTAGTTCCTATCCATGCAATCACAAAACATTTCATACATTGGATGATTACCCTGGTGGTTTCGAGTTACGTAGGATTGAAGCCAAGTGGACGTCCTGTGGCTATCAGTGAAATGAGAACCACACGGGAGGGACTACTAGGAGGTCGAGTAGACGGATGAATCGTCTGATTACAACCAACCCGTATCGATCTCTGCCAATAACGCGCCATGATTGCCGTAAAGGACGGTCCTTAGAAGTAAAAATTGACAAAAGGAGCATATACTAGTATGTCTTGCAGCAGAAGTCGATGGAATGCCCCTGACCGTGACAGATGAGAGAGCAAGGGAGAGAAGAGCTCGCTACTTATAAATATTACTTTCAAAGGCTAATTGGTCGTGAGAGTGATATTTTGTGGATGATCATCCGGATATCGATCCCAATCCTTGGCGTCGAGTGACTTGTATTCGGGTACATATGTAACAAGTAAATGGAATATCCTTCCAACCCCCGAAGCGCCTCCCAAACCCATGCTGAATGATTATTGCAGAGTCGCCTCAATCTCACCGAAAACCAGACCATCTCTCATCCACTAGGAAACTTCAGCTTAAAAGGATTTTTGGGGTTGAGATTGGGAATGGAATCATGGACGAAGCAACGTAAAGGACTCGTTGAAAAGTGACATGGATCACTTGTTCTCTTACTTGAAAAAATATTTATGATCGAACCTGCTTGACTTGAAAGATTGGCGACAGTGTCGTGCAAACGGCATCACATTGTTCGTGCAGAGTAAGTGCGGAATTTAACTGCCTGCGCTTGATGATTCTAGATAGTAGATGATATGGGGTTACAAATTCGACACTTCGCTATCCAACTATAAGAGCATGGGCTGGAAAATCATCGACATCTACAAGTGTGGTGAAAGCAGAACGCATAAACAAAGGCAAGCGAAGCAGCAATGTAAGGAAGTGTATTTCAAAGATGGGCATACGGGCGAATAATGAAAAAAAAAACATGAAGCAGTGACACGAACAAATAACATTGGGGGAGTCCGATGGGAATGCGATCTAACAACGATCAGCTCTGACATCGGACGAAATGAGTCAATGTACGTTACCGCATCCTGTTAACAAATAGCTCTTCAGAACAGCAACTTAACCTGGACATTGAATTAGATCTCGATCTGGCAGAACATCGAGGATGAACACACCTGCCTCAAAAGCCACACCTGCTTTTATCGACCTGAAGAGCTCTGGCATGCACTTTGCCTGGAGCGAAGCCAGTGCCATCCGTCAAGTCATCAAACGCCTCCGGGGAGAGATTGAACGTGGCAGCGAGATCAACGGCTGTGATATAGACAGTGTTCTGGGTGCCGTTTGGCATGGCGTACTTAACGGCCCAACAGGAACCGCATAGGGTCGAGTTCCAGCTGGCGCCTGGGACACCTCCAAGGTAGGGGAAGGATGGCAGGGACGAGAAGGTGGTGTACCCCTGGGCCAAAAGACCATTCTGCCCATTAGAGCAGGCAACACCATTGAGACTACCATCCGGGTTGCTGTACGTAGCATCCCATGTGACATACACGGATATTGCGGACGCTCGGAGAGCGACGGCGGAGAGGAGAGCAGCGAGTGCGAACTTCATGGTACTGGATCTGATTTGATGTGAATAAACGTTCGAGTGACTGAGGCCACTCGATATTGTCTACACACATTTATAAGCGAATACAGGCTCCACTAATGCACATGGGAGGGGGTTAGCAGTGTGGCATCGATATTTGCATCTTGTACTGTGACTGCCTCTTTGAATTTCCAGACGGTATAATAGTATTCTCATTCCTGTGAACTCGAAGGGCAGGTGAGCGAAAGGAAGGCCATCGGGGGAGTACACTGCGATGGGTTGCATCTCCAGACTCTTGGAGGGAAGGATACCATTTGCCTCTGGCGGAGTCTCCTTGACCTATCAGGTATCGTTTAACAATGAGAGACTTGGTGACCATCGGACAGTGACAAAATAAGTCCCAAGGTCTGCCAAAGTTTCATGAAGGAGCTACCAAACTGGCATTAACCCTCCTCACAAGGTTTGGCGCGTTTAAAAGCCCTACTCCACTCGAGGTGAATCCCAAAAGCGGGGACAAACACCCGCCGCGGCGGTCATAGTGTCCAACTGGGGAGACTCCACGATAACTGAATCTAACAGAAGTGACAATACCCAGCTTAATGGTGCATGAGAGCAGAATCGACCAAATTATCCAGCGTAAGATCTGTGGAGGCCAAATTACCGATACCAGGCTCCGATGGAACGCTCTTCAAGGTATCTGAGAGGCCAGTCACCGTGGTATCCGTTGGCTGAGTCCCCGAAATGTTTCTTTGAGTTGAGTTTGGCGAGCGAAGTAATCTTTGAACCAACAGCTCTCAGACTTAGCTGGTGATCAAAGTTTAGATACATACACACGCCATCCCAGATCAGTTGGTAAAGTCTTCTGCCAATGATGAATGAATTGTCCGAGACTTATTAGTCTCCCCAAGCAGCAGAGATAATCATTCTTTCGTAGCAAGTAATCCTAAACTTGAAGTTGAAGTGTGGGTATGCCTAAAACGCGCTTTCTGAATCGGGATCGCGTGTCTTGCTCTCACCGTGACCAAGTGACCAAATGCCAACAAATTCCCCGCCGTCTGTCATCCTCACAGATGCCCTTGCCTCTCTCAATAAAGCTGTAAATATCGCCGTACGTTCATTGTGTCCCTCAGTGTTCTTCGACATGCATTGACTTGTGTAGTTCGCGAGCATACAGGACCAAGCACGTCAGGAAGTCACGCAGGCGAGTACTGAAGGACGAGAAGCGCGTCGCGAGCGGGATGAGGCTGTTAAAGCTCTCCATGAGTGTAGGCTCGAGGAGCAGGCATGGAGGCAGGAGGCTAGTGTCTGGAAGGCTGCTGTACGTCGCCCTCTTGATGCTTGATTATTCTCCATGTGACATCTCCCCCTGACACAGGTCGAGCAAGCCGAATTGACGGTACGGCCTATTTACTTGATAATTTCGGGGTTTTGATGTGTGCGCGCAGATTAAACACCATTTAGACACGATCTCTCAGCTTCGCCATGAGGCGGAACAGTGGAAACAACAGTGTCTTCGTCTCGAAGACACGTCGCGTCAAGAGGCGATCAGCTGGAAAGAGCAATTCCTTCGGGTTGAGCAAGAGCGCTATAAGCTTGCGACGCGTGTAGATGAGCTCCTGGAAGACCAACTTTCTGTACGTCCACATTCACGTCTTGAAACTCAAATCTGATATTCGCGCAACAGTACACTGGCCAGGCACACGCGTCCAACACCCCAATAACACCCATGCTCTGCCATACAAACGCAACTGCCACCAGCCATCCAGACTCATCTATATCCACACGCCTCCGTCGATCCCCTTATGCCTACCACCATGCTGACGACTCTTTGTCCGCATCAATTTCCAAAGCCACTAAGCCCACCTCCGCACAACAACTCCCCACTCCGATTTCGGAGAATCGTAGGGCCACCGGCGACAAGCCAAAACAATTTCTGATCCGGCGCGTTCAGGCTACCATTGAGGTGCCCGTGAAAGAGGAGAGTGTGGAGCAGACAGTGTCTGATAAAGTCCAGTCTGCATCGTGTTCGTCCGCGTCATCGTTAGGCTCATGTCCACCATTTACATCCAAAAGACCCCCAACTTTAACGAACGCGAGCAAACCTACCGCTGGACCTATTAGTAAAGCTGCTCCTGGACCCAATAAACCTGCTTCTGTCACCAGCAAATCCGCACCAGGACGCAGCAAGGCCGTATCAGTGTGCAGTCAGTCTACATTAACCTCTGGAAAGTCTGCACCAGGTCCTTCGAAATCAACAGCAAGATCTAGTATACCTACGCTCTCAGGGACAGGCAACAAAATACCGTCTAATCCTACTATCAGCACACCTGCCTCGTCCCGTCCCGCCCGCAAAGTCAGCATCAAGCGGCCGTATGTCGAGATAGACGATGGGGTTGAAGAAGATGAGATGTCAGAGCCGTCCGGGTCAGGTAGCGATGCGAATGCTGACGAAGTCGATGCCGAAGAAGAAGAAGACGAGTTGATGATGGGCGCAGAGGTCCGTTCTTTGTCTGAATAATTGACTTAATATGCTGATACCATTTCTTTTTGCAGGAAAACCGCCGCGAAGTTTATGGCACGAAGCGCATCGTGACTGCGACGAATAGTATGAAAGCCTTGTCGTCGGCGCCGGCAAAAAAAAGGAAACTTGCTTCAAACACCACCGCGCTGACAACGAGTGCTGTGAAGAAGCCTCCTGCGAAGAATGCGCGCGGATGAAATTTGGATGTCCACTTTGTAGATTTTCGGACGGAGGATTGGTCTTACATTTGTGATGTTTGTGTATGTGGCTTGTGTTCCCCATTCTTCAGGGCACGCCCTTCATCTTTTAGCCTCGGACCCCACAGTTTCTTCAATTCATCTCTGAGTGCATATAACTTATGCAAGTTCTGCCTCTTTCTGTTGTATGCGTATAGTGATACCTGATCGACCGTGCTTGTGCTTATAGAGCCAATCACTTCGCAAATATGGATATCTTTTTGTACCTGTCCAGCTCATTGATGTGTCTATACTTGATCACCACGTCATGCTTCAAGAATTATCGCAACAAGCGTAATTATATACAATCCAGGATAAGAACATCATATTTGGCATGCTGATTTGGTTTTTATGAGCTGCAGGTTAATCAATTCAGCTTCGGACCTGACTCACCACAACAGCCCGCAAACGTATTTGTGTCCAAGCCTAGCTATTTCGATTAATTCAGATACCGAATGGCGAAGCCAACATCCTATACAAGGATTGGTAGAAAAGAAGGAATGCACTATCCGTAGTCGTAGAACGTAGAGTAAAAATAGATGCTGCGGAACCATAACTACTGCGCAACTCAAGAATCGTTTCGTCCTCTGGCCTCCTTTAAAAATGGTTGGTCTCTCTCTGTCCATGAAAATATTAACATGCCGTTTTACTTCATTATCATCGACTCACCGTATGTGCAGGCGGCGGGGGTCCCGGAGGCTGCGGATAGGAAAAAATGAGAATGACCATGAAGAGATGTCTTGTAAATATATATATGTATGACTTACTGGGCTGTAATGAGGAGCAGTCGCTCCTTCGCTTTCTTTCGTATATGGAGGAGGAGCGGGAGCGGGCTGCGCATTGTATCCATATGAATGACCGGAAGGTTGGCCAAATGGCGGCCCCGGTGGAGGTCCGTACGCATGCGCCCCTTGCCAATACGGAAGAGTAGACTGTGGTTTATCAGCCCTCCGAATAAAAGTAGGCGCGACTCTCCACTGCCGCCTTCTCGATGCAAAGCATAATGCAATAAAGGCCAGCAGAACAAGGGAGCCTATATATTGGAATCATTCGGTCAATCATGATGCTCCCCAACTTGAGGGATCAAAAGGAATCGATTATCACTTACCAACCACAATTCCAGCGATGCGAGAACCCCAGTTAGTAGAGGGCTGAGAGGAAATTACCTGCGCATAGGCAAAGGATGATAGGTAGAGAATAAAAGAAGTTATCTGGACTGCGTTACGGTGCATGGTCATAGTGAAATAGAGACTGCGTAGCGCAGTTGCTTTTAAGTTTCTCCAAAGTCACGGTGTAATCGAAATTACGTCACAGAGAGGAGTCAACGGAGAACAGTCACTAAAGCCGTTTGATTTGTAGTTAATGAACAGCTTTCCGAGTCAGAATGGTCAATAATAGCCTTGTTTACCTGCAATCATATGGTCAAGCATATCTGCAATATGGACTCTCAGGGACGAAGGAAAAGAGGTTGGCCATATACTGAACTGAAGTAAGGTAAATGAATATTTATTTATTTAGATATGCGCTCTCACGGCTTACAAACACCTAGACTTGGTACTACCGAAGCCGTCAGAAAAATCGCAAAGGCATTACAAGTTGTTCGGAACAGTAAATCACTATCGATACCATGTGCACATGCACTAGATTATCATTGCTGGTCACCTCAGAATGGTAAAATTTCCGACATAGGCAGCTCCGAGTCGTAGTTTTCTCAAAACGCACCGTTAGAGAAGTCGTTTAGCGCCTACAGCGTCCTCCTTGAACAATAGGGAAATCGCACAAGGCAGGCAGGTCTTCAGGACTTTTGATCCGATACAATTACACTTCTGACCACTAGTATTAAAGCCCTCTGATTCTATTCCAAAGTAACCCCAACGAACTTATCAAACCATCTAAACACCTCATAGTGCCATTTCAGACTGCCCCCAAAGTATCAGCTCCATTTATAAAGCTAAGAAATTGCAATACACACCTGTTCCCAGCATTCATCACCCAGTGGTTCTCATCCGGGAAAATCACAAGGCGGCTCGGGACGCCCAGTCTATACAAGAACAAGAATGTCAGTACGATTGAATCGCGACCGGAAGAAAGTACCACGAAGAGGAAGGACTGTTTAACGGGCGAGAGAGGAAAGTAGGAACGAGAACGAAATGGAAACGCACTGCTGAAGCGCATGGAATACAGCAATCCCATCTCCCTCGGGAAGCCTATAATCCTTACTTCCATGAATCGTCAACTGCGGGGTAGACCATTTAGACACAGTGTATGCGGGGCTGTATTTCCGCGATGCTTCGAATGCGGCGGGTTCCCAAGGGCGTCCTCCCCATTCGTGGTTGAACTGTAATTGCGCTGTGTCAGCAGTGATCAACAATATTGTTGTATCTTGGAAAAACGCACGAAGAAGAGCTCGTCGGTGGCGTAGCCGTTGTACGTTGTGTCGAATACCTGTTTTCGATCAGCATTTACCCGCGATTTGCCTTCATGTAGTGATGTACGCACCCCATCATGGCACACGAGAGCCTTGAATCCAAACCCGAGTTCAGGGTTGCCTTGGATCCAGCTGCGAAGAGTAATACTTAGCAGCGCAATGCAACGAAAGGGAGAGAACACGCACTTGATCGCATACCCACCGTAACTCGCACCAGCAGCTACTGTGCGTTCCTGGTCAATCTGCGTGCAAAGCTTGTCGTCAGGATGCGTTGGGTCCAAGGCAGGGTGAAAAATCTCACCTCTGGGTAATCCTGAAGGATTTGCTTCCATCCCAGTAACAAATCTTGGATCGGGCGGCCTCCCCATTCTTGATTAATCCCATCTGTGAGGTCTAGGGAACGGCGTCAGCGCAAGAGAAAAGGGCAGATAATATCACCAACTCACTCTGTCCAAACGAAGTGGACCCCGTTGGATTAATAGCTACAACAACATATCCTTGACTCGCGAAAACTATACCAAGCGTTTCCAAATCAACATTAAATATAACCCCACAAATGCATAACCGTACCATTCGGATTCCACCGCGTCGACCATTGATCACTCCATGCGCTCTCCGGGCCTCCGTGGATAAGCATCACAGCAGGCCACTTCTCCTTGACTCCACGTTCGAATCCAGGCGGAGTAAGCACAAATCCATGTGTATCTTGCCCCTCAGCCGTGCCTTTGAACCAAAAGTCCTTCCCTGGCGAGAGGGATTTACCCTGCAGCCCTGCAGCGGAAAACGAAGTAATACGCGTGAGCGTAGTCTCGTTGACATGCACCTCCGTTCCTGCTACGAGATCCCGCTCGACTGCGTCAAGCCCACTGAGCACATACACCTCGTTCGGAGAGGTCAGGCTCGAACGCGCAAATATGGCTCTGCCGCCTGGGAGCGGCTTGACGCCGGATAGAGAACCGGTGGATGTGAGGGCTGTGGGCCGTGTGGTGATCGACGAGTATATGGTGCTCGAGGGAGGTGTGGGTGGAACAGCCAGTGCGAAGAGTTTGATGCGGGCGTGATCACCAGTAAGGGCGTATATGAGAGCAGAGGAGGGGGAGAACTAGGATGAAGTTAGCCGGACAAAAGGAAGGGAAACATGAATGGGATGAACTCACGATGATAGAATCAGGCGATCTGTCCCAGTCCTCTGCAATGGTGAAGTGGACGTCCTTCTTGAGGTCGTAGATAACCACTTTCGCGCTGTACGAGTAACGTAAGGTTAGAACATCACCGGGAGAAATAACCTACCGATCACTCTCATGCCCATCGAGAGGTAGTTCGAGCCACGCGGCTTTATCGCCAGAGGGGCTGAACACCGGGGAGTGAGTCGCGCCCTGGACGCCTGACGTGAGCTGCCTGAGGTCCTTGCCATCATGTGTAACGAGGTAGATCTATAGGGTGAGTTAGCGCAAGAGTGACACAGTGGGTAAGTGCACACGCATTCTGCCTGGTATGCATGGCCTTGGGGAGTTGGGGGTCCTTGGCTGTAAAGATGATATGCGTCTGGGAAATATCGTAGTCATCCGTCTCGCCGAATGGCTCCACTGGGGAGGACTAGCTCGGCTCAGATTCAGCACCAGCTCTGAGCAGCTGAAACAAGCACTCACGAGCCCCGAGTCTCTCAGCGCGTTAACGTAGTCTTTACCTAGGACCCAGTTCCCACCCTGTTTCGCTAGACTCACGCCAACTAGCGCTTTGTTCTTAGGACCAACCCACGTATCCCACTGACGCTCAAATGTCTCGTCATACACGAGAGCTGAATTGCCCCGATTCTCATATGCAGCATCCTGCTCTTTCACGGTCTCGACGAGTCCATCGGGATACACGTATGCGGAAAACACGAGCCGCTGTGCGGTGAGGCTGTAGCGGAATGCGCTAGCGGTGGTGATGGGAAAGGACCCTGCGAGAGATGAGGTATCGGAGGAGAGAGGGGATGTGGATATGGAGATGGTGTAAAGGGTCTGGGTATCGTCCTTTGTGACGACGTGCGCGATGGTGCGCGAGTCAAGCCAGAAGGCATCGCCGCCGTCGGGTAAAGGAATGTCGTACGTGCTGCCATCATCGAGAGCAATGACGGAGAGTGACTTGTGGGACCTTCGGGCGGCTAAATGATCATAAGAAGAAGAGGGTGCAGAGGGCGTACTTTTTGTCCTGGAAGGAGTATGTACTGATGGGTACGAGAGCAAGATCGCCAATGTCGTTTGGCAAGGGTGCACCGGGACGAGGAAGGGTTAGCATATCTCTCGGGGAGAGTGCATCTGCACTCTCTTTCAGCGTAAAGTCTATGTCGGGTGTAGGCATCTGGGAAGGAGGTTTGGTATCAAAAGGGATTTGAGCAGCAAGGCCCAGCTGCAGGAAAGGTAGGATGCGCATCGTAATCGATGGATCAGCAGATTCAGCACTGATAAAGGCGAGCCCGGTCCTTTAATTTTGGATGAGGCCGACTTCAGTCGCTGTACATGACATGGTCCATGTGACTTACCGTGAACGCCATTTTGTTGAACCGCGTGGCCACAACACTTACTATCACGTCGGCATCATCACCACGCACATGTACATCGCAGACGGCTGCCGTCAACTGCTGGTCTCCGCTCTCAATTCCGAGTCAGAATTTGAGAATGTCAACTTCAAAGCTATCTATGGACTACAAGAACTTTGCGCAATTCTTTGTCTTGTTACACCCGACGGGATATTCAGAGCATCTCACACGCATTACCAGAAACTCTCACTAGTCTCCACTAGGGGAAGGAAAATAGTTCGTTCAGTGACCTAGAAGCTAACGCGGCCCGGGCTCCCAAAGTTCGGACATAGTCGTTTATATTTTGCGCCTCGGACGACAACGCAAAAATCCAAATTTTCTCGACTTCGGTTGCTGCTGCAGGTGGGTACTGCAGTGCCCCTTCTACCCACCTGCAAGGTACAGTTGAGGTTGGAAATGGTGTCAGGGAAGCGGTTGATGTTGGATTTCCGGAACGAGCGGCCTATAACTTAGTAAGTGCTTCATGACTAACAAAATCCTTACTCTTGTGGGATCTGGGGCTCATTCCACTCCTCTCCAGCGACCTTTCCAGCTTGCTTAGTGAGTGGTAACATCTTAGACCCGAAGAGGCCACCTGCAAACAGCATGGGCTCTGACCTCAGCAACCCGATTACCTCGCTGAATCCTTTACACGGATGTCTCCTCCTTATTTCACGCGCTAGCCTACTTCCACCTGTTCGAATGTGTGCACATTAAACCGTGCTTTCGATGGCCTGCTCCCCGCTGTGCGAGGCTCCGCTATCGTAGGATCAAAGATAGGTAGGAGTTGATGTTCTGGTCTGACCAAGCTGTGAGCATCTGCACTGTTCAAATTTCCCGGGATTCGCGCATGTATAAACAGAACGAGCATTACATTCATGGCGTCTAGTACAGTATGGCGCTATTCTATCACCATCGTGTCTGGCATCATTCGCGAGTTTCTAATCAAACTTGTCAAGGAGAGATCTATATGATGACACATCCCTCCTGACCCCTATCGCTGTGTATTACACATTCACCAGTTAGTAAGATGAAAGCATAGTGTGTTGGATAAATATCTGCCGTTCGCAATATTTGCCAGCATTGTCAATTTCTAATCCTCAAATCTCTTCCAATATCATGCCTGCTGTGAAGCCCCCCTCCAAGGTCCTCGTCACTGGCGCGAATGGCTATATCGCAATTTGGGTAGTGCGCACCCTGCTTGAGAAGGGATACTCTGTCCGTGGGACTGTCCGATCTGAGGAGAAGGCAACTCACCTCAGACAACTGTTCCATTCATACGGTGAAAAGCACGAGGTAGTAATCGTCGAAGATATTACAAAGGTACGCAGAGGCAAGCGGCAGAAGGTATAAAACGGTGGACCTCCTAACTGCGATGAACGACATAGGAAGGAGCCTTCGATGAGGCAGTTAAAGGCGTCGATGCGATTGAGCACACTGCCTCGCCTGTCGACCTCAACGCGGACGATCCGGATGGTACAGTCTAATGAATTAGTACTTAACTGGCATTCACCCGTCCGTAGATCTTATCATTCCCGCAGTCAGGGGTACAGTTGGGATCCTGTCGAGTGCCCTCAATCACGGGTAGGGTTTCTTTGTCGTTTGAGAGTGCGCACTGTTAATGAAGTTTCCATCAGCGATCTTGTCAAACGTATCGTGATTACGTCGTCAGTCGCTGCGATTGAACGTGACTCACCAACGCCAATTACTTTCTCCGAATTGGATTGGAATGAGCAATCTCTATCTGTCGTGCAGGAGAAGGGTCGTGAAGCGCCTAGTGGCTTGAAATATCGTGCATCGAAGACTCTCGCTGAGAAGGGTATCGTTGTTGCAGGATTACCCGTTGCGACTCAATACTCATATTATTTCAGCGGCCTGGGAGTTCTGGGATGCACACAAAGCAAATGTTGGCTGGGATCTCACCATCCTTAATCCATCATACGTCAGTTTTTTTTTGGTCTTAGAAGCTTTTAAAATAACGAACTTACCGATTCCCCATTGACAGGTCTTCGGGGTACGTTGGCAATGTGCTTCCCGTTCGAATTCCCCTATTGAACTTCACAATAGCCTGCTATCCATGCGCTCGCAACACCATCATCGTTAAACGCTTCTACATTATTGTTCTACAACGCTGTTGCTCATCCGAACTCAAGCGGCGCTACAAATGAGTTTCTCGCTGATACCGGTACCTGTTGGATCGACGTGCGTGATCTTGCCGATGCGCACGTCATCTCGCTCGAGAAGGAAGCAGCAGGTGGCGAGCGAATTATCGTTAGCGCAGGTACGGTATCTGAGTCCTTCCATGACCGACGTATTTTTTTATACCTTTCTCCAGGACCCTTCAAATGGCAGGATTTTAGTAGGTGCACTTCGTTTTTCCGCTGTTTTGTTACTCACCGAACCTTGTAGTTGACGCTGCTAATGCAATCTCACCACCACCGAAACTCACAACGGGCAAACTGCCGGAGGGCAACCCGGGTGCTGGTACTGGACATCCCACCACTGTACACCGTGCCCTCTTTGACGCCACAAAAGCTGCACGGATCCTTGAACTCAGGTATCGCACACTCGCAGAGACGACGAGGGATACGCTTGCAGACTACGAAGCAAGGGGATGGTGAAGAGTCTCGTAAATAGTCACAGGGAACTGCACGGTGTAGTCGGAAATGTACGATTACTGCGTCGGGTAATGTAGAAAATGGGTTTTGTCAATAGTTGTCCATTCCCTGACATCGACTGAGATGCTTGGGAGCGTGCTCCGAGTCAATTACCGCTTCAAAATCACCCGAGGATTGATGAGATTATGAACTGAGGTAACAGGGGTAGTGCGTGGTAGGACTCCGAACGGTTCCGGACTAGTTCCGATGATAGTCGGAACGGAGTGAAGTGGGATGCGGAGCGGAGTAGGGTACGGAGCGGAGCGGAGTTGAACGGAAGTGAAGCGGAAAGATAGAGGACGATAATATAGCTTGAGCTTATCACTAGAGC
>CAKNEV010000237.1:0-46608 GCA_930272055.1 Rhizopogon roseolus | reverse complement strand
GTGTTTTGTTAAAACGGGGGCCTTCAGGAAAATAGCAGCGCACACGAAAATTTTGCGAGGAAGTGCCAGCATATTGTGAGACGTCAATATCAAACCCTCGATCTTGCATAAAAGTTTCCTGCATAATGTGGCTCATGAGCTGCTGGGCGACGATGGCCCTCTTATAGAAATATAATAGAACGCGGTGGTCACGTCTACAGATGTCCATTCGCCACTAGCAAGTTCCTCCAACAAAACATCGGTCGCAGTATTGGTGATCTCAATCTCTTGCACATTCAAAATTGCGCATGTCTCTGGAAAATCGGTGACATCCAGAGTAGAGTCTGGAGGCGGAGACACAAGCTAGTCTTGTGGAATGGAATTTAGCTGCCTCTGTTTCTTCTCCGCGACAAGATGAGTCCAGTGTGGCATGTCGACTCGGATAGGGATAAAATTGGATGGGGCACAATGATACTCACAAGAAGGCCAAAAAGAAAGCTCAAGAGATAAGACGAGGAAGATAGAAGCTTAAGGCTTCCCGCGACGGATATTGATGACGAGATAAGACTGCAGAAAGAAGGCTGATAGTAACCCAAGGTTGATGTTGGTTGTGGAAGATCAATTTTACCAGCGGTCGTACATGGCTAACTGAACTTCAGCCACATCTTGGGATTAAGACACCACGGAACGTCATGATTCCCTCTGACAGTCGACCTCCCGTCCAGCCCCCAAAAAATTGCCAGCTTCACAGTAACGTTGATATCATGGACGAGTCCAACTTCGAAAAGGATGATCAGATGACTGTTATCTATGTAAATCTGTCGGAGTTGCAATTGGCGAGCTACAAATTTACAAACTTTATTGAAATCTGACTTTTCCTTCCGCCTGACCATCCACTCATTTGTCACTCTTCTCGCAGATTGGCAGGTAATTTTTTAGACTAAGTTTCGAGTTGTCTCTGTAACGATAAATGTGAGCTCTCTTTATCTTATCCGTGAGAAGTATATATTTGACCTAATCATTTTACGGAAGTCTCATATAATATCTATGCAGGGCAAGCGATCAAGGGAAATTAGAAAGTGAGGGATGGCCGCACTAATGACTGCAGCCATGTCCGAAATACTTCCCCATTTTCTACCACGGGTGTAGGATGTAGCAATGAGGCAATGGCGCTAGGGCATTTTTGGGCAATTTGCCAGCTATTTTCGTGGGATGACGAAGGTTGCATTTCAGGATCTTTGCGCCCAGTCATCAGGAAGGAAGACTTTTCTTGGTGGCATGCAATGGCATCCACTTTCAGCCAATCATTGAGCACTCCACCCTTCAGCTTGCCATTCTCATAGCGAAGGCAGACCCAGGTGAGGACCCAGATAAACGATTCAGCATTGTGTCGGTACAGGTGCTTAACATTGCGTTCGAGGGCTTGCTTCATGAGAAGATCCACTACAATGAATGGCACTGTTGTTGTCCGCTCGTTGACCGTAGGAGTACTTTGAATGGATGATAAGTCATAGTCGTTCAGGACACCAATGACCATGTCGGCAACCCTGTAATACATCAGATTACCAGAGCTGACATCCCTATGACACACGCCGCTCTCCCACAACGATGACCTATGGTTGCAGTGAATGGCTAATACAGTAGCGCAGGAAGAAGGGCACCTACATAGTATCGCTTGCCACCATGCGCTGAGAACCTTTGTCCGCTAAGCTCCATGATCGGGTAAAGCTTCCTGAATACGATAATGTACAACACACGACTACCCAGTTCAGCGTTGCCACTGCCTAGGGCCTTCCTAATGTTTGCGGAGGGCGTATTGTCAAACTTATGAAACCAGACCATCTCTGGGACATGGCCATCAACTACATCCCCCTCACGCTTCACAATCCTATACACCTCCTGGAGTATATCAGGTGCACTCTGACGCGACCCTTCTGGTCAATTGAGCTTGGCAACCATTACGCCGGAATTGTTCCGACTAGGACGCGCCTGTAGCAGCTCCGAAAGTTTCTTGCTCTCCACCGGAAAGACGTTAGTTGGCACGTTCTGAGCGGTGTCATAAGAGAGGGACGTGGGGCTTGCGGTTGGACTCCGCATCTTGATGGTGTTGGCGCATGTACATTGGATCGTTTCGGTGGAGTAAAATATCTGAACCATCGTTAGTGATGGCCTGGCTTCAAGCCGGCTGCCATGAAGCCGAGCCGAGTAGTAGAGCCAAATGAATTTGTTGGCTCAGTGTTTTGCTTCGCCCATCACCGTTTGCTGACGATGATCCCAAGGTTATGCGAGACACTATTTGTGCCATGGTGGACTCAAAACCCTGGTATGTTGCGATGCAGATGTCTACAATTATAAGCAACAGCAGCACAGGCCTACCTTCTGCGAAATCGGGAGGCGGCAATGACACCAAGGCCCAAACGCCATCCGCATGCATCCCTTTCTTCGGTTTCTACCTATCTCAGTCGTACCGCTATAACAAGCTCCCGGATCTAATTGACTCTACCTCACCTCACGAGCCTGTCACCATTGATGTTCAAACCGTCAACTTCGAGTCTCCACTTAGGTTGAGAGGGCTTGGTGGGAAGATGCTGCAGGATGCATATGCTATGTATGCGAAGCCGGAGACACGTCAGGTTGGGTGCATGCCTTCTTTATAGGGACACATGCCCCTTCGTGGTACTTTTCTTTGACTTTCCTTGATCATTTTAGTATCAACGAATGAACATGTGAAGTTCAAGACCACTTTTGTTACAACCAAAAACATACATAAGGTGTTTGAAAGATACCACGAGAAAGAATTTGCAACCTATATCGAAGTGACGATACAATGCGCTTAGGCTGCTTTAGCCACTGCCAGCGCCGCATCAACAATTTCGGTCATTTTTATGACCGCCTCCTCCTCCAGAGTTCGACCGACGAGTTGCAAACCAACAGGAGCATTCTTGAATGTCTCCGGGTCGTCTGAATGAAGCATTGGGTCTTCAAAATTTCGTTCCATGTGATGACAAACTACTCACATGCTTCGTCAATGTTCTTATCGACACCGTGAGAGAATTCACGAGAAGCGTTTTTCGCATCGAGAACGGGGTCGACAGTGGTGACAGGGAAAACTGCAGCGGGATAGTCGAGCGTGCTCCAAACCTGGGTATAATAGCTGGGGCTGCGTTTTTTTTCTTCATGAAGGTTCAAGACTTCGCAAATAGAAACGTACTGACCCGCCTTTCCCATGAGGGTGAGCCACGTACGGCGAGGCTGGGCAGATGATAGCGTCAACAGGCCGTCCAGTACCCGTCTCTGATGCAGTCGCTTCCCAGTGGTCCAGATATTCTTTCCGGGTATCTCTGCGCAGCTTTTGCGCTTGCCAGAGCCGGTATGCGGTAGTACCGCCGTTCGTCGGACGGTACGGTGGTCGGATAGCATCTGCGCCGTCCAGCCCCATTGATGAAATTATTGGTTCCCCTGTAACAGAGGTCACGACCATGAAATCCTCCGCGGAACCAGCGCCAAAGATGTCCATCTGCACAGTGCCACTAGGTCGACATACAGGCAAAGGCAATGACAACAGCTACTTACCGTGACATCTCCGATCAACTTGTGCTGGACGGGTTTCCAGGAAACAACTACCACTATGTGAGCACAATTCAGTAGAGGAATTGGGCGGAAAGACCTTTGTGGCCAGCCTTCTCGAGAGCCACTTGGGTCATTTCCAGAGCTCTCCTGATAGGTGGATGCGGAACAACGAGACCGTCGTCCCATATAATCCCAAAGCACAAATCCTTGCCAGATCCATGGTCTATGAGATTGTACTCATCTTCGTCCCATTTCTTCCGAACCGCAACGGGATCTTTGAGCCATGGTTTAGCATCGACAACGGCTTTCATGAACACTTTCACCCCGCCGATACTGTTTGCCATAGGACCTAACACGGAAGGAACAGAGTCTTGGCCCTCAAGTGAGTTGACAGCACCACAGTATGGTATACGTCCATATGACGGTCTCAGGCCATACAAACCACAGAATGCAGCAGGTCCTCGAATAGAGCTGTTAGGAAAGCGTCAGATGGCTACTAGTTGAAGAGTGTCCAATCCCTCCCGTACCCCCCGAGATCAGAACCAACCCCCAAGGGACTGCCTTTGAGGGCAATCAATGCAGCCTCTCCTCCCGATGACCCGCCCGGGGTCAGGGTGCGGTTATATGGGTTGGTCGTCCGACCGAAGATATAATTGAAAGTTTCTCCCCACTGAGAATACTTGGTCAGTAGCATTTATCTTCAAAATGTACTCACCATGATTGTCTGCGGAACATTTGTACGGACGAATGGAACGGCCCCGCACTCAATCAGAATATCAACAAGTACTGCATTTTTTTCTGCGTACTGTCCAATCCACGAGGCATAACCTAAGACGAGTGAATCATAATGCGTCATCGCAATTCGCCAAGTCTAGGGATCAATCCTTACCTATAGTAGTTTCTAGTCCCTTGATACACAATTGGTCCTTTAGAGAGATCGGCAGCCCATGGAGGGGACCAACGACCTTCCCTGTCTTTTTCAAGTGATCGTCGAGTTCAGCTGCTCGGGCCAATGCCTGATCAACAAATATTTCCGTCAAGCAATTGACCTCGTTTCGCCAGTTAATAGAAGCACGTCTATCATGCCCACACAACGTGGCTCACGAGTTGATGGGCAATAATGGCCCTTTTGTAGAACGCAGTGGTCACTTCTACAGCTGTCCATTCGCCAATGGCAATTTTCTCCAACAAAACGTCCGTCGAAGCATTGGTGATTTCGATCTGTCGTGCGTCCAGAAAGCCGGATGTCTCTGGGAAGCTAGTTACATCCAGAGTAGAGTCTAAAGGCGGAGACACAAGCCAATCCTGCGGAATGGACTTGAGCTGCCTCTGCTTCTTATCTGCGATTAAACCAGTCCAGTCCGGCATTTCTGAGTCAGTGGCAGGGGCAGTGAAATTGGACGATGTTACGATGAGTTGGATACCCACAGGCTAAATAGAATGCTGGTATGATAAGGAGATAACACTTGGTCGAAGGACACTGATGGGCCAAAGCCCAAACTTAACTTTCCCGGGTGGATTTTGGTCATGTGTACTATTATCTTCCCCAGTAGGCAGACCTGATAGAAGGACCGACTCGGAGATAGCCTTGTATCAAAGAATCTGCAGTGTTTTGCAAACACATACATAAACCAAATGTTGTACGTTGGTAGTCTATCCTGAAAAGACTGTAGGGCTGGAGTTAAGACTTCGCGACAGCGGCTATGCACGTGGCGTCTCTTGTCTCCGACGTCCGTACCTCAGTGTTCGCACATAGGCTGGTCAATTCTAAAATGTTGTCGTCTTGAATGTCAACCGGGAGCACTGGTACTACGCGAACAGCCATCGCTTATATAAGGTATGCGCTGATGGCCGATTAGCGCTTAGTCATGAACTCGAACCTTAAACCTTCTCAGCGTATCGATTATCGATTATAATTTACAGTCGAAGCCCTGCCCTCTTAACCCACACTCACCGGTTCACCCCAGGGTATGGACTTTGTGGCACGTTAGTGCGACACGTGACTCTCTTGTCCCCGCACCGCGCCGCACAGTGCCCCGGCGGCCCACTCTCCAGCAGGTTCCAGCCAGCCTGCTGCCTTCTGCTTTTCTTTTCTTCTGCCGCAGCACACTCGACTGCAAGGGACGCCCGACGACGCTACTCATTCTTTGATCTCACAGTGCGTCTTTCTAGCTCGGTGGGCTTTGAGGGCTCAGATCCTTGCATACATCCATGTGCAATGAAGCAAAGTCCAGTGGGGGAGCTGGCCATGGATAGAGAGCAGTTGAGGGGCTGCTCTCACTCACTACTCATGCAGGAAGTTCGTCGTCGCGAACTCTCGCCAGGTTTCTCACCCAATACTGGGCAATGAACCAGGTAAGGGAAGGAAACACTCATCCACCAGCCATCGCGGCAATTTGTGGTGGTCTACCCACTATCCCCCCTCGTGTGGAGGCCCACTTTCTCTTGTGGATGGCGCTGCTGCCCTACACCTTTACTCGCGTGGATGATACATCCCTGCATCTTACTTTCCCACTACCCAATTGGTCCTGTAGCCTCACCTCGATCCGTCGCCTGCGACTCCTAATTTTTGGGGATCCGAGGTTCACTACGCTGCGTCGTTCCTCACTCCTAATACCTTGGGATTCGCAGCTCACCTCAGATCACCTCACACAGGCTAGAACCACTCTCAGGCCGGTTCGTCCTTCGGGGCGTTCGCCCAAACCTCAATAATATTGCATTCTGTGTATACATTCTCCCCCCTCCTCTCACTAAGTATGTCGTCACGAGAGTAAACACAAAGTATGCAAAAAATGTTACCTGCCGATGTTTGCCGTGACGGAGTTTGAATGCATGCGCTGACTTGCTGCAGGTGCGTCATGGGCTGCAAGAGGTGGAACTGTCGATGAACTCAAGACTAGAATCGAAGAATTCCCTGCTGATGTCACCAATCAACATTTTCCTCAGAAACCCCGCTTCACTGCACTGTTCCAAACCGGAAAAGTGCGTTTAAAGACTACAACGTCAACGGGACATGCCAGCAGTAGTGGCTCGCATGACAACAACCTCGTCATCTAGCGTTTCCAGCAATCAGCCTGGTCCATTCACCCCTCCCTCACTGCAACTTTCCTTCAACTCGAATCTGCAGTCCCGTTACTCCGCAACTTACGAACTAGCCTTGTCATCAATTTTACGCTAACATTTCAAATTTTATCCTAGACTGAACAGCAACCCATGATGGCATAGTCACTAGTGCTAATTCAACCGGTTCCATGATTGCATCATCGTCGAACATATATAACCAACCTCAATAATATAATGCACATACTGAGACGAGCCTCACTACACTACGATGCTAATAGTTACCCTTATACTTAGATATATACTGATTCTCAACCTAGGGACAATATAACCCGAGAAGTTGCCTTGTATGTAGGGGGATCTTGCATTCTTCCTCCTAAATCATGTCCCCATTGCTGAAGTAATGCCATAGTTTGTTCGAAAATTGGGGTTGGGATACAAATGTACCGTAAATTACACTAATAAATTGAGTGGGTTTTATGTCATGACTGTTGGAGATAATAGCCAACGACTACAGTCTTTCTATACACGAGACTGAGGTATACTTACACCGTTGTGTGTCTAGCTCGGAAGCATATTTCCACAATGAGGGTATGAGGTATCAGAGGGTTATGGGTTCAAATGGGTCGAAATCCCCCGCCTACCAAGTCGGTAGCTTGAAAATCCAAGGGGTATAACACAGTATTGGTTATGAGGGCATGGGATAAGAGGGCTTCGACTGTAAGTGACTATTGATACAGTAAAAAAATCTTGAACGTTTTATAGCCTACCACACAAAGTCCTCTTCCCTTACCATTCGTACATTCAGCGGCACCTGCGGCGTCACATCATCCCCAGCCGGAAGCCTGACGACAGGGATATGAGATACCCCGAGCTTCCACTGTATTTCCTTCACGTGCCCTTGGGTATTTGGTTCTGTCGGCAGTGCGACATGTAAACGCAGTATGAGCGATGCAATGACTTGTTCTGTAGTGCGTGTCGATTGAGATTATAGACGGTGCGAGGAGGGTATACGAACTTATTTCCATTTCTGCAAATTTGAAGCCACTGGAAATTGGAAAAGTAATCAGTTTGGATTGGTAGCAGTGTGAGGAGGGGACTGACATGCAGGAGCGGCCACCGCCGAGGAACGTCATCCTGTGCGTTCATAATAAATATAATCAATTAGGGGCAACAGAAAGTGCTGCTATTACGCACATGTTGGAGTACACACCAGGATACCGCATACCATCCTTGACACCTGGAATATCCGTATGCGGTTTCGGAGAGGACGTGGCATCTTCATCGCCAAACAGGCCGTCCACCTCAAATGAAGGAGAGGAAGTTGCAGGAGAAGAAAGCCACCGCTCAGGCCGCCACTCATTAGCGTCCTCACCCCACATGCCCCGATGGCGGTTTGCGGCGATGATGGAAATAATTATGCTGGTGCCCTGTGGGAGCACAACAGTTGATGTAGACGCACCGGACCGAGAGCGCACGGCAAAGTGCAAAGGGAGGGTAGTTGCTTTGGTCACTCTGAAGGGAGTGCTACAACTTAGATTTGAGTGGAAAACCGACAAGGGTGACGTACTTGCGTGCCATGATTGGAAAAGATGGGTATAGGCGGAGGGTCTCTTTGACGACACTGTCGAGGAAGGGGAGGTTCATGAGGTCGTCGTACGTTAGTTCTGCGGATAGAATATTGTCAACTTCCTTGTGGGCCTTCATTGCATCATGAATTTCGCTCCTTAATCTCGCTTGAGCGCGAGGGTGCTGTGCTAGTAAGTAGATACAGCGTGCGAGTGATGAAGTGGTAGTGTCGAGGCCGGCAAATATCATGACACTGACGAAGTGAGTCCATGTTGCTGACACGCAGATTCTTGGGAGACCTACTTCATTTGTCCTACCAATTCAGCATCCGTGAGCCACTCTGCGCCGGGCGATACGCACTTGGCTTTTACTACGCGTACTTCAGGAAGGGAGCCTTCAGTTACTCGTGGAACTCACACATAATATCCATGATATTCGAAGGCTGCTTATCACCCTCCGAGCATTTGGTCCCAACCAGATCCATCATATCCTCGGTGGCGAAGGCTGCTTTTCTCTTTGCAAATGCTTTTCGACTGTTACTATTCATAACCTCCACGACCTGACGCAACTCCCGCACATCCCTCATAAGCTGCGTCGGAAGCCAAGGCGCCGTCACGAAATCAAGAACTTTCCTTGCCCAGAACGGCGAGCAATAGCGCATCACGGGTACCACAAATTCTCGTAGCAACACGAGTTTTCCGATCAGGCGGCTGCAGCACATTATAATGGCTTTGAACAAAATGAACGCCAAAATGAGTGGACGCACCTCAGCATCAGCGTTGCTTCGGCGTATGCATCATTTTCTGATGCTGAGAGGATATTAGAGGGATATCCGAGAATACCTTGCCAGACACAATCAAAAGCGCAGCGGGACAGGTGTGGAAGCATGTCGATTTCTTTGTGGGCTGTCTTATAAGTGCCAATCAGTGGATGTTGCCGGCGACAGAGGGGGGTACGTACAACCGTGAGTAGGCAGTTCGGCTACGAGGGTGGATGTGAGTCTCTCAGCCACGGGACATACTATGGTGATGAGCTGTCTCATGTTTGACGTCGAAAAGAACGGTTTGAGAAGTTTGCGTTGTCGACGATGTTGCTCCCCTGTTAATACAGTCCGAAACAGGGTTATTGACATTTGACGAGAAGCGCCGCACCGGTAGTAGATATGAGACCTTCTCCAAATACAAGTTTATTTGAACTTGATAGTACCGAGTCAATAGAATATGAGAAACTAAGAGGGTGACTGACTCGATGAAGACGTCAGGCTCTTCAAAAATGTCCTGGTCTTTGACAATGATGTGGTGTAATGCGAGTGGATCGGACACATATATTGATTCCTAAAGCAAGGAATGGTTGTTGCAAGGCCGATCAAGCTCGCGAATGTGGATATACTTACGCCGTCTGGCCCATGGAGCCTAACCGCTCCACCATATTTCTCTGCAATGCGCACGCAGTAGTCGACACCACCATCAAAGAGGTCCGTGATGTTGCCTGTGTGTAGGTCAGACGCGGTGGTCGAATGACAGCGAGGATAAGTTTGAAGAACCTATGAGCCAGTTGCCTTTGTTTGGTCCATCGAGATCGATGCCATGGCATCGTCGTAGTACTAGCAAATCGAGGGCTTTGTAGAGAGCGAGAGAGACCGTTCCGAGCAGGCACGCTTGGACCAGCGACATGGGAAGTTGAGAGGTATGATAAACATATTGCTACTACTTATACTATACGTCTGGCAAGTTTTGTCATAGCAACTAGACGGCGAGGTGTAACCGCAATCTGCAAGATGAAGTTCCCTGCGGATTAAACCCAGGACCTCGGTGTAAGTATTGTACCTTGCCTTCCGGCAGCGTTAGCTGGCAAGTGCTATGGCTGTGCTGAATAGGATAGGCCTGATTCTGAATTGGGAAATTGGAGCTTCGCATGCTGCAGTGGCACCCAACGAGTGTTCGCAGTGACTAGTGTAGGCGGAGCAAGTGAAGGTGTACCAAATTAATGCGTGAGTCGTCCCCGTAAGTCAATGGCTGAAAGGTTTGGGGGCCGCGCATGTAGGGTCAATGAGTCATGACCCCACTAGGATAATAAAGCGGGGATTTTTTTTAAAAAGAGAAAAAAGAAAAACATTAATATTGCTATTCGGATAGAGCGGCTTGGAAGCCTACGTGTTTACCGACTTGTTGGATCTGGTATAGAGGATGTGCACACTCATCCAAGGTGTCGGAATCAGAACCTTCAACCTGTCTTCATAGGTCAGTGGATAAACGTGGCTCCTCCACCCAGTGCCGAACATCGTGAGAATTTTCCTGTGAGAATGCGTAATTACTACTGAATGTACGAGTGAAGACTGATGAGTTCGAATCACCCAACGCCACTCCACGTACCCAAAAAATATCACGGGAGTAAATATGATACAAGAGTAAATATGAACCTAGGGCGAAGATACAGTGCGCTTATACTACTTTGGTGGATGCCAGCGCCGCGTCGACGATTTCTGTCATTTTTATGACCGCCTCATCCTCCAGAGTCCGACCGACGATTTGCAAACAAACAGGGGCGTTCCTGAATGTCTCCGGGTCATGGTCTGGATTGATTGTTCTGCCATAAAATTATCACCGAGTGGCCGAGTAGAGTACTCACACATATCGTAAATCTTCTTATCGAGATCGTCATAGAAGTCATGAGGAGGATTCTTCGCATCGAGAGTGGGGTCGATAGTGGTAACTGGGAAAATAGCAGCGGGATAGTCGAGCGCATTCCAAACCATGGTGTATCCCCTGTACCTGTGTATTGCATCGTTGCTCATCAGAGTTCAGTACCCCGCAAACAAGAATGAACCGACCAACTCTTCCCATGGGGATGTGCCACATACGGCGCAGCTGGACAGATGATAGCATCGACAGGCCGTCCTGTACCAGTCTCTGACGCGGTTGCTTCCCAGTGATCCAGGTATTCTTTCCGGGTATCTTTGCGCAGCTTCTGCAGTTGCCAGAGTTGATATGCAGTGATCCCACCTGTCTTCACGACTGGATCTGAACCATCCAACTCCATTGTCGCAATTACTGGTTCTCCTGTGGCGGAGGTCACGATCATGATATCCTCGGTAGACCCGGCATTGAAGATTGCCCGCTGTATGATGCTGCTATGTCAAACAGGCAGGCGTAGGTAAAACACGACTCCTACTGTGACATTTGCGAGCGACCGGTGCTTGATGGGTTGCCAGTCGACAACTACCACTAAATCAGTGCAATTCAGTGGAGAGATTAAACGAAAGACCTTTGTGCCCAGCCTTCTCGAGAGCCACTTTGGTCATTTCCAGAGCCCTCCTGATAGGTGGGTGCGGAACAATGACGCCATCGTCCCACATGATCCCAAAGCACAAGTTCATGCCATATCCATGATCCACAAGATTATATTCATCATCATTCCACTTCTTCCGAACAGCAAGAGGATCTTTGAGCCATGGTTTAGCATTGACTACAGCTTTCATAAAGATTTTGAGCCCGCCGACGCTGTTTGTCATAGGACCGAGCACAGAAGGAGCCGAATCTTGACCTTCGAGTGAGTTGACAGCACCACAGTATGGTACACGTCCACATGACGGTCTCAAGCCGTACAAGCCACAAAATGCGGAGGGCCTACGAATAGACCTGTCAGGAGGACGTCAGATGGCTACTACCGGAGGCACGTCCAATCCTTCCCGTACCCCCCGAGATCAGAACCGACTCCTAATGGACTGCCTTTGAGCGCAATCAATGCAGCCTCTCCTCCCGTTGACCCACTCGTGGTCAGGGTGCGGTTATATGGGTTGGTTGTCCGGCCGAAGATATAATTGAAGGTTTCGCCCCACTGAAAATACTTTAATCAGTAGCATACGTCTTCAGGTTGCGCTCACCATGATTGTCTGCGGAACGTTCGTGCGGACGAATGGAACGGCTCCACACTCGATCAGAATGTCAACCAACACTGCATTTTTCTCTGCGTACTTCCCAATCCACGAGACATAACCTAACACCAGTGAATAGTAATTCATCAAGTCTAGGTGACCAGTCCTCACCTACAGTGGTTTCTAGCCTCTTAATACATAGCTGGTCCTTCAGAGAGATTGGTAAGCCATGGAGGGGACCAACGACCTTCCCCGTCCTTTTCAAGTAATCATCGAGCTCAGCTGCTCGAGCCAGTGCACGGTCCACAAATATTTCGGTTAAGCAATTGACCTCATTCGCTAGTTAATATAATCGCGTAAAAGTTGCCCGCGTAATGTGGCTCACGAGCTGCTGGGCGATGATAGCCCTCTTATAGAATGCGGTAGTCACATCCACAGATGTCCATTCACCACTGGCAAGTTTCTCCAACAAAACATCGGTCGCAGTATTAGTGATCTCAATCTCTTGCGCATTCAAAAGTCCGCATGCATCTGGGAAACCGGTGACATCCAGAGTAGAATCTGGAGGCAGAGACACAAGCCAGTCCTGTGGAATGGAACTTAGCTGCCTCTGTTTCTTCTCTGCGACAAGATGAGTCCAGTGTGGCATGTCAACTCGGACGGGGATGAAATTGGATAGGACACAAAGATACTCACAAGATGACCTAAAAGAAAGCTCAAGAGATAAGACGATAGAAATTTAAGGTTCTTCGCGACAGATATTGATGACGAGATAAGACTGTAGAAAGAACGCTGATGATAACCCAAGGCTAATGTTAGTTAGGGAGGATCAATCCCACCAGCGGTCGTGCGTGGTTAACTGAACCTCAGTCACATCCAAGAAACCACGGAACGTCATGATCCATCTGACAGTCCGGTCAAAGCGCAAAAAAAATTGCGAGCTTCACATCATGGACAACTTGAAGTCCAACTTCGAAAAGGATAATCAGATGACAGTCATGAGTTGTCAACTTGTCGGAGTTGCAATTGGCGAACTACAAATTCTCAAACTTTATTGGAACCTGGCTCCTCCTTCCGCCTCACCATCCACTCATTTGTCACTCTTCTTGCAGATTGGCACATAATTTTAGACTTGTCAGAAGGGATTTCGAGTTATCTCTGTAACGATAGATGCGAGCTCTCTGGAGTGTGTATGCCCATCTCTATCTCCCCCGCGACGGGTAGATATTTGACCTAACCATTTTACAGAGGTCTCATATAATGCACAATCTCTAGCGGGTATGTATCTAGGGCAAGCGATAATGGAAAATTAGACAGTGAGGGATGACTGCAGCCATGTCCGAAATATTTCCCCATTTTCTACCACGGGTGTAGGATGTAGCGCATAAAATGAGGCAATAGCGCTTAGGCATTTTTGGGCAATCTGCCAGCTGTCTTCATGCGATGACGAAGGTTGCAATTCAGGATCTTTGCGCCCAGTCATCAGGAAGGAAGACTTTTCTTTGAGGGCATCCACTTTCAGCCAATCATTGAGCATTCCACCCTTCAGCTTGCCATTCTCATAGCGAAGGCAGATCCGGGTGAGGACCCAGATCAACGATTCAGCATCGTGTCGGTACAGGTGCTCAACATTGCCTTCGATGGCTTGCTTCATGAGAAGATCCATCACCATGAATGGCACTGTTCCTGTCCGCTCGTAGCCCGTAGGAGTATTTTGAATGGATGATAAGTCATAGTCGTTGAGGACACCAATGACCATGTTGGCAACCCTGTAATACATCAGATTGGTAGAGCTAATATCCCAGTGACGCATGCCGCTCTCCCATAACGCACGATGACCTATGGTTGCAGTGAATGGCCAACAGAATAGCGCAGGAAGAAGGGCACCTACATAGTATCGCTTGCCACCATGCGCTGAGGAACTCTTGTCCACTCAGCTCCGTGATTGGGTGGAGCTTCCTGAATACGATGATATACAACACATGACTATCCAGTTCAGCATTGCCAACGCCTAGGGCCTTCCTGATGTTTACTGTGGACGTATCGTCAAACTTATGAAACCAGACCATCTCTGGGACATGGCCATCAACCACATCCCCCTCACGCTTCGCAATCCTATACACCTCCTCGAGTGTGTCAGGTTCGCTCTGACGCGACCCTTCTGGCCAATAGAGCTCGGCAACCATTTCGCCGGAATTGTTCCGACTAGGACGCGCCTGTAGCAGCTCCGAGAGCTTCTTGCTCTCCACTGGAAAGACGTTAGTTGGCACGTTCTGAGTGGTGTCATAAGAGACGATGAGGACGTAGGGCTTGCGGTTGGACTCCACATCTTGCTGGTGTCGGCGCATGTAAACGGTGCAGCAGATCGGGCCCTAAGTACATTGGTTGTTTTGGTATCTGAAGTTTCTGAACCATGGCCCGGCTTCAAGCCGTGAGCCGGCAAAAGCCGACCGTCATTAAGCCGAGTATGAGGCCTTCTCCAAATGCAATAAGAGGAAGTAAGAGGATAACTGACCCAATGAAGACGTCGAGCCCTTCAAAGATGTGCTGGTCTTTGACAACGATGCGAGTGAGTCGGACACACATGATATATTGATTCCTAAAGCGAGGAACGGTTGTTGGCAATCGAGCTCGCGAACGTGGATATATTTACACCGTCTGGCCCATAGAGCCTAACCGTTCCACCATATTTCTCTGTAATGCGCACGCAGTAGTCGACACGACCTTCAAAGAGGTCGGTGGTGTTGCCTGTATGCAGGTCAGACGCGGTGGTCGAATGACTGCGGGAATAAGTTTGAAGAACCTATGAGCCAGTTGCCTTTGTTCGGTCCATCGAGATCGATGTCATAGGATCGTCGTAGTACTAGCAAATTGAGGGCTTTGCAGAGAGCGAGAGACCAGCGACATTGTAAGTTGAGAGGTATGGCAACATTTTGCTACTACTTATACTATACGTCTGGTAAGTTTTGTCATAGCAACTAGACGGTGAGGTGTAACCGCAATCTGCAAGATGAAGTTCCCTTACAGATTAAACCCAGGATCTCGGTACATGTAGGTATTGGACCTGGCCTTCCGGTAGCGTCAGCCAAGTGCTATGGCCGTGCCAAATAGGATAGGCCACCTGTACCTCGGAATTGAAATACTGGAGCTTCGCCTGTTACAGCGGCACCCAACTAGTGTTCGCAGGGACTAGTGTGGGCGGAGAAGGTGAAGGTATCAAATTAATGCGTGTGTCGTTTCCGGGGTAGCGTAGGTCGATAGCTGAAAGATTTGGGGGGTCTTATGGACGCATTGGAAATATAAATAGTGAATCCCTCGCATGTAGGGTCAATGACCCCACCAGGATAATAAACGAGGATTTTTTTAGAAAAGAAAAAAAAATTAACACTGCTCTTTGGATAGAGCAGCTTGGTAGCCTACGTGGATACCGACTTCCTGGATCTGATATAGGAGATGTATACTCTCATCTGAGGTGTCGGAGTCAGAACCGTCAACATGTCTTCATAGGTCAGTGGATAAACGTGCCCGATCCTTGTGTGTCGACAGTGACTCTAGAGACAATGCCCGCGATGCGTGGCGAAATTCTCTACTTTACAGGATTTCTTGAGTGATACCTAAAACAATGTGTAGTTACTAATGAATGTATGGGTTCGAGTCACCTAACGCCACACCACATACCCAGAAACTATCATGGGAGTAGATATGATACTACCACCAGAGCAAATTTGAACCTAGGTCGAAGATACAGTGCGCTTATGCTACTTTGCTGGATACCAGCGCCGCGTCGACGATTTCTGTCATTTTTATGACCGCCTCATCCTCCAGAGTCCGGCCGGCGATTTGCAAACAAACAGGGGCGTTCTTGAATGTCTCAGGGTCGTCGTCTGGATTGATTATTGTGTCATTAAATTATCCTCGAGAGGCCGGGTAGAATACTCACACATATCGTAAATTTTCTTATCGAGATCGTCATAGAAGTCATGAGGAGGATTCTTCGCATCGAGAATGGGGTCGATAGTGGTCACTGGGAAAATAGCAGCGGGACAGTCGAGCGCATTCCAAACTAAGGTGTATTCTCTGTACCTGTGTATTGCATGTTTCTCATCAGAGTTCAGTATCCCGCAAACAAGAATGCACTGACCAACTCTTCCCATGGGGATGTGCCACATACGGCGCAGCTGGACAGATGATAGCATCGACAGGCCGTCCTGTACCAGTCTCTGACGCAGTTGCTTCCCAGTGATCCAGGTATTCTTTCCGGATATCTTGGCGCTGCTTCTGCAGTTGCCAGAGCTGATATGCAGTGATCCCACCTGTCTTCAAGACGGGATTTGAACCATCCAACTCCATTGTTGCAATTACTGGTTCTCCTGTAGCAGAGGTCACGATCATGATATCCTCAGCAAAGCCGGCATCGAAGATTCCCCGCTGGATAGTGCTGCTAGGTAAAACAGAGAGCAGTAGGTAAAATATGGCTCCTTACTGTAACATTTGCGAGCGACCGGTGCTTGATGGGTTGCCAATCGACAACTACCACTAAATGAGCACAATTCAGTGGAAAGGTTGAACGAAAAACCTTTGTGGCCAGCCTTCTCTAGAGCTACTTTGGTCATTTCCAGAGCCCTCCTGATAGGTGGGTGCGGAACAATGACGCCATCGTCCCACATGATCCCAAAGCACAAATTCTTGCCAGATCCATGGTCCACAAGATTATATTCATCCTCGTTCCACTTCTTCCGAACAGCAAGAGGATCTTTGAGCCATGGTTTAGCATTGACTACAGCTTTCATAAAGATCTTGAGCCCGCCGACGCTGTTTGCCATAGGACCGAACACAGAAGGAGCCGAATCTTGACCCTCGAGTGAGTTGACAGCACCACAGTATGGTACACGTCCACATGACGGTCTCAGGCCGTACAAGCCACAAAATGCAGAGGGCCTACGAATAGACCTGTCAGAAGGACGTCAGATGGCTACTACCGGAGGCACGTCCAATCCCTCCCATACCCCCCAAGATCAGAACCGACTCCTAATGGACTGCCTTTGAGTGCAATCAATGCAGCCTCTCCTCCCGTTGACCCACTCGTGGTCAGGGTGCGGTTATATGGGTTGGTTGTCCGGCCGAAGATATAATTGAAGGTTTCACCCCACTGAAATACTTTAGTCAGTAGCATATGTCTTCAGGTTGCACTCACCATGATTGTCTGCGGAACGTTCGTGCGGACGAATGGAACGGCTCCACACTCAATCAAAATATCAACCAGGACTGCATTTTTCTCTGCGTACTTCCCAATCCACGAGACATAACCTAACACCAGTGAGTAGCAATCCATCAACTCTAGGGAACCAGTCCTCACCCACAGTGGTTTCTAGCCCCTTAATACATAGTTGGTCCTTCAGAGAGATTGGTAAGCCATGGAGGGGACCAACGACCTTCCCCGTCCTTTTCAAGTAATCATCGAGCTCAGCTGCTCGAGCTAGTGCACGGTCCACAAATATTTCGGTTAAGCAATTGACCTTATTCACGAGTTAATACAATCGCGTGAAAGGTGCCCACACAACGTGGCTCACGAGCTGATGGGCGACGATGGCCCTCTTGTAGAATGCGGTGGTCACGTCCACAGATGACCATTCGCCACTGGCAAGTTTCTCCAACAAAACATCGGTCGAAGTATTCGTGATTTCAATCTCTTTCGCATTCAAAAGTCCGCATGTCTCTGGAAAACCGGTGACATCCAGAGTAGAGTCTGGAGGCAGAGACACAAGCCAGTCTTTTGGAATGGAATTTAGCTGCCTCTGTTTCTTCTCTGCGACAAGATGAGTCCAGTGCGGCATGTTGACTCGGACGGGGATGGAATTGGATGGGGCACAGTGATACTCACTGGAAAGCCTAAAAGAAAACTCAAGAGATAAGACGAGGAAGATAGAAGCTTAAGGCTCTCCGCGGCGGGTATCGATAACAAGATAAGACCGTAGAAAGAACGCTGATGATAACCCAAGGCTAATGTTATCTAGGGAGGACCAATTTTGCCAGCGGTCGTGCGTGGTTAACTGAACCTCAGTCACATTATGAGTTTAAGAAACCACGGAACGTCACAGTTCCATCTGACAGTCGACCTCCGGTCCCAGTGCAAAAATTGCCAGCTTCACGGTAAAGTTCATGTCACGGACGAGCCCAACTTCGAAAAGGATGATCAGATGACAGTCATGAGTTGTGTCGATGTCAACTTGTCGGAGTTGCAATTGGCGAAATACCGAAACCAAACCAAACCAACTGGCAACAAATTTACAAACTTTATTCAAATTCTGGCTCCTCCTTCTGCCTGACCATCCATTCATTGAGGCCACAAGCTCATGATGCATATTACTTGACTTTTGCGGGAGTAAAAAACACTGCGATTAGCGCTGGAGCACCAATACCTGAGTTTCTGTATGATTGTTATTTGTCTTGTTGGCTTGTCTGCATCATTTAACGTTCGCGTCCTTGTGTCACAGTGTATGAGTTTGTATTGAAGCTTTCCAAATGATGAATTGCTTGAATGCAATTGCACCAGTAACTCTAATATGACGTTGCCCTGGCTTATCATAGTTATGGCCTCTGGCTCACTATCCCAAGCTGACATGTAGCGCCTACCGTTATGCCTGTCATAATACGAAGAAGCTACTGCCCTCCCTCGATTGTCTGTCTAGGGAGGACTAGGCTTGGTCACCTGTTGAAATTCCTTGAGCGTGAGTACTCATTGATGTCATTCACTATTCATTTTGAATGTTTTGTCCCACTCACGCTTTCTGACTTGTGCTACTTTCATTTCGCTATTGCATCGTGATTCGGTGCCCTTCCCAGTTATCATGCAAAAACTTGAATGTCTTGATGCAGTGTCATGGATCTCTCCTACCCGTTGTTCGTCATATGCCTGGTAAGTCGGCTGCGCGAACAACTGGATTTTTCCCCACCTACATATATGTCAGAGACGTGGCAGCGCATTTGCATTGCCGTGAGTACCTTTCTGACCAGGCCACTTACACATTCTTTCAATTCCCAGTACATGCATTATCTATTTGTGCGGAATCTTGAGTTCCCATAGTCAACATAAATACTGCCAGCGATATTGAATGATAATCATTCAGTATTACTACCTTTTGGTGTAACGGTTAAGTGGACGGCAGTCTGACCATGTTATATCATGATGTCTTAATACATCTACAGACCAATGTCCTTATCGAAGGAAGGACAAGTTTGATGAACCTCGAACTTGCATCAGTACTTGGACGTGTACCGCGTTACTCCGAACATCCAACGACTTCATTCCTCGGATATAATCACAGAATTGGACTCTGCAGTCTTCGTGAGAACATTATGTTGGATCGTTTGAATTTTTCGGTCCTCCTGACATCGATAATCAAATATGCACCATGATCTATAGTCTTAGAACCGCTCTCAACCTCTCCAGCAGTGATGGGTAAGAATCTCGTTTGGTGGCTGCTAGCGCCGCATCGACAATTTCAGTCATCCTTATGACCGCTTCCTCTTCCAGAGTCCGACCGACGAGTTGCAAACCGACCGGAGCGTTCTTGAATGTCTCTGGGTCATCTGAATCAAATATGGGCAATCAAAAACCACCAGAATGCCTCTCAGGTGATGGCAAACTACTCACACATTTCGATAATGTTCTTATTGACACCATCAGAGAATTCACAAGAAATGTTCTTCGCATCGAGAACGGGGTCGACAGTGGTTACAGGGAAAACCGCAGCGGGATAGTCGAGCGTGCTCCAAACCTGGGTATAGTTGCTGAAACTGCATTTGTTCTTCATAAGGTTCAAGACTCCGCAAATAGAAACATACTGACCCGCCTTTACCATGAGGATGTGCCACATACGGCGCGGCTGGGCAAATGATGGCGTCTACAGGCCGTCCAGTGCCAGTCTCTGATGTAGTCGCTTCCCAGTGGTCCAGATATTCTTTCCGGGTATCTCTGCGCAGCTTTTGCGCTTGCCAGAGCTGGTATGCGGTGGTACCACCATTCGTCGGACGGTACGGTGGTGGAATAACATCTGCGCCGTCCAGCCCCATTGAGGAAATGATTGGTTCCCCTGTAGCAGAGGTCACGATCATGAAATCCTCGGCGGAGCCAGCGTTAAAGATGTCCATCTGCAGAATGCTACCATGTCAACAGACAGGCAAAGGTAATAACATCAAATCCTTACCGTGACATTGTCAATCAACTTGTGCTTGATGGGTTGCCAGTCGACAACTACCACTAAATGAGCACAATTCATTGGAGAGGTTGAACGAAAAACCTTTGTGGCCAGCCTTTTCTAGAGCCGATTTAGTCATTTCAAGAGCCCTTCTGATAGGTGGGTGCGGAACAATGACGTCATCGTCCCACATGATCCCAAAGCACAAGTTCTTGCCAGATCCATGGTCCACAAGATTATATTCATCCTCGTTCCACTTCTTCCGAACAGCAAGAGGATCTTTAAGCCATGGTTTAGCATCGACGACAGCTTTCATGAACACTTTGACCCCGCCGATGCTGTTTGCCATAGGACCTAACACGGAAGGAACAGAGTCTTGGCCCTCAAGTGAGTTGACGGCACCACAGTATGGTACACGTCCATATGACGGTCGCAGGCCATACAAACCACAGAATGCAGCCGGCTCACGAATAGAGCTGTAAAGTGGGCGTCAGAAGACTACGCGAGGTACATCGAAATTCTTTCTGTACCCCCCGATATCAGAACCAACTCCCAAGGGACTGCCTTTGAGGGCAATCAATGCACCCTCTCCCCCCGATGAGCCACTCGGGGTCAAGGTGCGGTTATGCGGGTTAGTCGTCCGACCGAAGATATAATTGAAGGTTTCGCCCCACTGAAGAATACTTTAGTCAGCAGCATTCATCTTGAGGGCGAGGGTGCGCCCACCATGAGTGTCTGAGGGATGTTTGTGCGGACGAATGGAACGGCCCCACACTCAATCAGAATGTCAACCAGGACTGCATTTTTCTCCGCGTACTGCCCAATCCACGAGACATAACCTAAGACCAGTGAATCGTAATTCGTCAACTAGGGTCAATCATTACCCATGGTAGTTTCTAGTCCCTTCATACACAGTTGGTCCTTTAGAGAGATTGGTAACCCATGGAGGGGACCAACGACCTTTCCCGTCCTTTTAAAGTAATCGTCGAGCTCAGCTGCTCGAGCCAGTGCACGGTCCACAAATATTTCGGTCAAGCAATTGACCTCATTCACGAGTTAATACAATCGCGTGAAAGATGCCTACACAACGTGGCTCACGAGCTGATGGGCGACGATGGCCCTCTTGTAGAATGCGGTGGTCACGTCTACAGATGTCCATTCGCCATTGGCAAGTTTCTCCAACAAAACATCAGTCGAAGTATTGGTGATCTCAATCTCTCGTGCAGTCAAAAGTCCGCATGTCTCTGGAAAACTGGTGACATCCAGAGTAGAATCAGGAGGCGGAGAAACGAGCCAGTTTTTTGGAATGGAATTTAGCTGCCTCTGTTTCTTCTCTGCGACGAGATGAGTCCAATGTGGCATGTCGACGAGTCAGATTGGGATAGAATTGAATGGGACACAGTGATACTCACAGGAAGGCCTAAAAGAAAGCTCACAAGAGATAAGACAGACAGGTGGATAGGAGGCCGATAACAAGATAAGACTGTAAAAAGAACGTCTAATGATAATGTAGCGCTAGTAAAGTTAGTTAGCGATAAAATGGAAGTTCAGCCTGAGTGGTCCCGGGTTCGGTCTCATGAAATTGGACATAACACTACGAGTTCCATCTAATTGTCGGCCTTTGGTATAATTGCCAGCCCCGTGGTAAAGCTCACGTCACGAACCCGGGACGAGTCCAACTTCCTCGGAGGATGGTCAGATGACAAAAGTTGTTGTCGGGGAGTCGTTTGCGTCAATGTCAACTTGTCAATTTGGTGAAGAGCAACTTGGATAGAACCCCAACTTGAAGTTCCCATACTCGTTTCCACTCCGCAACTTCAACCCCGCAACGTTTTTCCATCCAAATATTCCAGACCAACCACCAATAAAGCTGACATTATTGCAAAGCACTTCTATGGACTTATCGTCATCTTCAGAACCGCACGCGTCCTTTGTGTCCACCGACCATCCAATGGCTCCACCGTGATATCGTCGGCCAGAGTCATCTACCATGCCAGAAACCTTCGTCACTGACACTGAACGCACATTCACACATATGCCATTCATGCGCGAATTGCACCCACAGCAAAATCGATGAAGTTGCCGTGCCAGTGGGCAGCCCAACTTCAACTTCCGTCAAACTGATAGCCCTCCCATACCGCGTTCCTGATGCTCCCGGCCCAGGTGCAATCCGATGAAGTGGCGACAGAGCTTGTTGCCAAAGATGTTTACAAACACGATCCATAGTGATGTTTATTCTTTCGGTAGATTTGTATTGTAGGCAAATTGAACGTCAGTAATTCATTTTATGTATGCATGCATCACTGATACTAGTACTTACTCTCATCAGGTCCGAAGTGTGATGCCACTCGTTGAACAATTTATAACTTTATTCTGAGAGACGCCATACTAGAAGCTATTAACGGACGAAGATTGTTTGAAGAGTTTGAAGAGTTTACTCGTAACATTGATGAAGCATATGTGTACTAACACGGCCTATACTCTCAGTACCGCCCTCAACCTGTCCAGCAATGGTAGGTAGACTCCGGAGTCTGGCTTAGCGGCTACTAGCGCCGCATCAACAATTTCGGTCATTTTTATGACCGCCTCCTCCTCCAATGTCCGACCGACGAGTTGCAAACAAACAGGAGCGTTCTTGAATGTGTCCGGGTCGTCTGGATCAAGGATGCAGCCATCAACAGATAATCAGGATGTTAGAAAACTACTCACACATTTCGTAAATGGTCTTATCGACATCGTCATAGAATTTACGAAGAGGGTTCTTCGCATCGAGAGTGGGGTCGACAGTGGTGACAGGGAAAATAGAAGCGGGATAGTCGAGGCCATTCCACACTGTGGTGTAGTTCTGTACCTACAGTTTTTTCCTGGTGAGGATCCAGGACTCGGCAAATATAAAGGTACTAACCTGCCTTTCCCATGGGGATACGCCGTGTATGGCGCAGCAGGACAGATGATAGCATCGACAGGTCGTCCTGTACCAGTGTCTGCGGCAGTTGCTTCCCAGTGATCTAGATATTCTTTCCGAATGTCTCTCCGGAGCTTTTGCACTTGCCAGAGCTGGTATGCGGTAATACCACCGCTCCTCGGACGAATAGGTGGTACGATGGGATCTGCGCTGTCCAGCTCCATTGATGAAATAATGGGTTCCCCAGTAGCAGAGGTCACGATCATGAAGTCCTCTGCGGAACCGGCGTTGAAGATGTCCCGCTGCGGTGCTGCTAGGTCAATAGGGCAGGAATAGTTTAAAAAAAACATATCCTCACCGTAGCATCTCCAATCACATCGTGCTTTATGGGTTTCCAGTCCACAACTATCACTAGATCAGCGTGATTCAGCAGAGCATTAGGCGAAAAAACCTTTGTGGCCCGCCTTCTCGAGAGCCGCTTTGGTCATTTCCAAAGCCCTCCTGATAGGTGGATGAGGTACAACAAGACCATCGTCCCACATAATCCCAAAGCATAAATTCGTGCCTAATCCATGATCCACGAGATTGTACTCGTCTTCGTCCCATCCCTTCCGAACCGCAAGAGGATCTTTGAGCCATGGTTTAGCATTGACGATAGCTTTCATGAACGCTTTGACGCCGCCAATGCTGTTGGCCATCGGACCGAACACAGAAGGAACAGAATCTTGGCCCTCGAGTGAGTTGACGGCACCACAGTAGGGTACACGCCCGTATGACGGTCGGAGGCCATACAAACCACAGAATGCAGAGGGCCCGCGAATAGAGCTGTTAGGAGGACGTCAGAAGGTTGATACTAGCACGCCAAGATTTCTTCCGTACCCCCCGATATCAGAACCGACTCCCAAGGGACTGCCTCTGAGAGCGATCAAAGCACCCTCTCCTCCCGATGACCCACCCGGGGTTAGGGTGCGGTTGTGTGGGTTAGTCGTCCGACCGAAGATATAATTGAAGCTTTCTCCCCACTGAAGATACTTTAGTCAGCTGCATTCATCTTGAACATGAGGGTGCGCCCACCATGAGTGTCTGTGGAATGTTTGTGCGAACAAATGGAACGGCTCCACACTCAAGCAGAATGTCAACCAACACTGCGTTTTTTTCTGCGTACTTTCCAATCCACGAGACGTAACCTGAGGCCAGTGAATTGCAATTCATCAAGACTATCGGATCACTCTTTACCCATGGTGGTTTCTAGTCCCTTGATACATAGTTGGTCCTTTAGAGAGATTGGTAGCCCATGGAGAGGACCAACAACCTTCCCTGTCTTTTTCAAGTGATCGTCGAGTTCAGCAGCTCGGGCAAGTGCACGATCAACGAATATTTCCGTCAAGCAATTGACCTTGATCCTCAGTTAATACAATCGCGTGAAAAAATGCTCATGAAATTTGGCTCACGAGCTGTTGTGCGACAATGGCCCTCTTGTAAAACGCGGTGGTTACGTCAACAGACGTCCACTCGCCACTGGCAAGTTTTTGCAGCAAAACATCGGTCGACGTATTGGTGATCTCAATGTCTCGTGCAGTCAAAAGGCCGCATGTCTCTGGAAACCCAGTGACATCCAGGGTAGAGTCTGGAGGCGGAGACACAAGCCAGTCCTGTGGAATGGACTTTAGTTGTCTCTGCTTCTTCTCTTCGATTAAACTAGTCCAGTGCGGCATATCGATGTCGATGGGGTGGAATTGGACGGGGACACGATTAAACTATGATACTCACATGCATGCATACTAAAAGAAAGCTCACAAGAGATAAGACGGTCAGTCAGGCGGACAGAAGGCTCACCGCCACTAGTATTATCGATAGCGAGATAAGAGCGCTGACGATAACCGAGGGCTAAGGTTAGTTCTAAGTTAGCGCGTGTTAAGTTCGTGACATGTCCCATTTAGGCTCTCCCCTATGTAATCAGAACGGCAGGATGCCTCATGGTCGTCTTCACCTGACACCCTCTCAAACGCCCACCGCCTTTTGTGCCCATTTTGACCCACAGAATGAGCAACGCTTCAATCCGAACTAGAAAGTCTCCGGCACAACTCCCATCGCAACCTGCCTTGGCAAAGGGCCCGCCGAAGCCCGCCGTAAAAACCGATGTGACAATGCCTTTCGGAACCGTATCTGCTACATCCTCAAACAATGTAAATGGAAAAACTACGTCGTCCACGCCCTTCAACTCGAGAACTGCTATCTCAAAACCCTCAATGTCAACAGCTTCTACCCCCCGACCAACCAGTGTCACCAAAGCCGATATTGAGAAGCTCTTCCAGAATCCATCTTCATCTTCATCGTCTTTGCCGCACCCACACCCTTCACCACTGGGTGTACATTCGTATGCAACATTCACTCCCAGTATCTGTCCACCACAGCAGGGTGGCACTCCACTGACCAACATGCCCAACCAGTCTCGTCCCGGAGCTGGACCACCGCCTATTCCTGCTAGTCCGCGAATGTCTCCGCACCCACATCAGTCCCCTCCTATGGGTGCCTCACAGGTACCCATGCAATGGGGTGGATACTATGTGAGTGGTCCGTTTTGATCTATCTTCAAGCGAATTCTCATCTTGAGGTAAGTATCCGGTGCCTCCTCGTTCCGCATCCCCTTCAATTCCTGGTAAACACACAATGGCACATGCTGTCCCGCATCCCCCTCATGTCCCTCAGCTGCCTTCCTCCATACCTTCCCCTCCACCTCCACCCTCCACCACTAACGCACTCCGCCTTAATACGAACGCCAACGCCTTCGTTCCCGGCTGGCGCCCTTCGACCAAGATCGTCATCGGGGGCCCGGGTGGATTGGAAGTGACGCTTGATGCGCTTAAGAAGAATAGCTCCCAACCGCCCATTGTGGCAATCCCATCCGCGTCACCTATTGTTACTAGCCGACAGACTACTTCGATCCGGATTGAAAACGAAGGGGTGAAGCGCTTGCGTGAAGACTCTCTGCGGAAAGGGCAGGAGAAGAAGAAGTGCAAGGACGAAGAAGAGGCTGAACGTAAGAGGACAGCCGAGGAGGAAGAACGGGAGCGAATACGCAGAGGAGAGGAGGAGGCGGCGAAGAAGGAGTGGCTAAGCAGAGATAAAGAAAAGCGCCTTGAGGCACAGCGGAAGGAGGAAGAGGAGAAACAGGAACAGAAAGATGCTCTTGAGGCAGAGGAAGCCCAGCTCGAAGCTGATGAAGCTGATGACATCGTTGAGACTACATCACCAGTTAGCGGGCCGCAATGTTCCGAGGATGGCGAAGTCTTGGACACTGATGAGCTTCCTAAACCTCAGCTCAACGGCTGCAGTGGGAAGAAAGTGAAGGAAACGTCGCGAATAGTAACATTTTCCGTGCCTCCTCTCAGTGAGATTCCCCGAAGAGGCTCAGGCCCAGTTGACCTTACCTCGGCGAAGAGAGATGTTTCTGCACTTCCACCCTCCGCTCTCCTTACTGCACGCGTCATTGAGAATCTCAGTGAGGTGAAGTACCCTGAAGGTATCAGGAGCCCTCATGTTGAGCTCAATGCAAACTCCAAGGATGGCCGATTCAGGTTTGTGGATTTACCTCTTTGACTTGGGTTTTTCATCCATGTTTTCATGCAGATATGATCGTGACTTTCTTTTGCAATTCATGCATATTTGCAAGGAGAAACCGCCTGTACTTACTCGTCTCGATGTTCTGGGCATTGAACCGGTCGATCAGGCTTCATTTTCCATGACCCATGATGGTTCTGAACGTCATCGCAATTCCTCTCACGCCCTACCCCCTTCTGCTCTTCGTCAACCTTCCGTAGGTCTCGGCCTCGGCGGCTTCCCGAAACCCCCCACTCCAAGTTCTTTCCAGATTAACTTCCAGTCCTCCAAGCTTACGAGCGACGAGCGATTTGCCCTCTCATCCGGTCCCACCTGTACCTCGGTTGGCAGTGGCGTTATGCAAATTACTCGGTCGCCGATGATGGGCTCGCCCAGCCAGGGTGGACCTGACAATCCAGTCGGCAGCAAACGTACACGCGCTAAACGTGGCGAGAAGAGCCGTGCCTCCAGGAAGGCAACGGTATCCTTCCAAGGCCAATCTGAAGTAGACTCGTCTGAGATAGTCGAACGCGAGGTTAAGGCACTGCTCGACGAGCTCACGATAGAGAGGTTCGACTTGATCTCAGACCAGATCGTCCATTGGATGAACAATAATAAGGATACGCTCGCCCAAGTCGTCCGGCTGGTGCTTGAGAAGGCGGTGGATGAGACTGCTTGGAGCGAGATGTATGCGCGCTTGTGCCGAAAGGTGATGGAGCAGCTCAGCCCGGACGTGCAGGACGATGAAATCAAGAATCAGGAAGGAAAGCCCATAGTGGGTGGTCAGCTCTTCCGGAAGTATCTCCTCAACCGTTGTCAAGAAGATTTCGAGCGTGGGTGGTTTGCGAAGGAGGCTACGGCCGCCGCTGCGGCTGCTAAGCCCCCTGATGATCAAGCAACCAAGGCTGCTAACGAGAAGAAAGAAACGGGGGAAGTTGAGCTCTATTCAGACGAGTACTATGCCGCACAGAAGGCGAAACGCAAGGGTCTTGGTCTCATCAAGTTCGTCGGCGAGCTGTTCAAGCTGCAGATGCTTTCGGCGCGTATCATGCACAAGTATATGAAGGAGCTGCTGGGTAATGTCGAAAACCCCGAGGAAGAGAGGATCGAGAGCTCGTGCCAACTACTGAAGACTGTGGGCCAGTTGCTCGATACGCAGAAGGCTCGTGCGCATATGGATGTTTACTTCACCCGCATGAAGGAGCTAGGCAAGAGTACCAGTGTTAGCTCTCGTATACAGTTCATGCTTCAGGTGTGTGATGAATCCTGACTTCTTGGTCATTATACTGACTTTCCATTGTGGTGTAGGATGTCATTGAATTGCGTGAACGTAAATGGGTCAGCCGCAACGTTGCTGCGCCTATGACGATCGCTGCTGTTCACGAGGCGGTGAGATGGACAGTTACTTTCCTGTAAAGTCATTACTGATGCTGATGTTACAGGCCTGCAGGGATAGATTAGCTGCGGAGAAGGAGTCTTTCAACCGTCAGGCGAGCATATCTCGTAGTGGTGGCGAGTGCAACCAAGAGTTTAGCCCTGATGGCTGGGCTATTGCAGACGCTTCAGTTTCGCGGCCACTTCCCAATCCGAAGGCTGGTGACCTTTCGCAGTTTGGCAAGATTAGCAAGGGCGCACCCATGGTCATGGGGCCGAGCGGCGTGTTCGCAGTCGGCAAGAAGGACGCGAGGTCGAATATGTTCCACATGCTCAGTCATAATCCTGAACTTACTCCCGAAGCTTCCACTAAGCATGGTCTCCCGACTAGCGGGAAGCTAAGCCTTAACTGTGGTGAGACCGAGACCAATTTGAACATGTGGAAGACATTCGACCAGAATCCTGAGGCCCTTATGCCACGCAAGAAACTCGATCTACTCCCACGCTTTAAGCCCTCCGTTGTTGAGACACAAGCAAGCATATGGCGGAGGATGGACAAACATGTCGAGACATTCTTCACCCTCCGTGATCCTGAGAAGGCGGGTGTGTATTTCACCAGCCTTCCGCAAGATATCCGCTTCAATTTTGTTATAAAACTCGTCGCGTACGCACTCAAGACCGATGAGGCGGACGCACGGCTGGTGAGCAATTTTTTTGTCCAGGCCGCGAGCACTGGGCAGTGTACACCGGATGCTTTCGAAAAGGGGTTCATGCCCATGGCTGGTCGTCTGGACAAATACGCCATCAATTTTTCGCAGGCGTACTATAAAATGGCTATGATGCTCAAAGGAGCTGGATTTGAGAATGAGCCTGAGCGGCTCAAACGGATTGTTTCCAAGCTTGAAGATAGCAACAAGCTTGTCTCGCACCTGTCTCTACGTTCGTTTCAGTGAGATGTAGACTCACGAGTCTGCCGCGCTTTTTCTTGATCATTTTCCCAATTTCAGATTCGAGTCTCTTCGTATTTTCTTTACATGACTGCTTCTTTCAGTGTACAACGTGTGCAACTATAGCGTCTTTATGTAAATTGTGTAAGCATTGATTTTATCCCGAAGGCAAAGAACGCTATGATTAGCAACAGTAGACGCTTTTACTTGTATGTCCTATGATGATTCCTGCGGCTATAAACTTTGTCGGAATATTCAAGCGATCGTACTCGTGTTTACCGCGTGTAGTACATGAGGCACTTAGGTTCTATACCAGTAGTTTACCCTATGTGTAGAATTGGTATCGTCTACCGGTAGTATTGAACGCGCCGATATTTCCAACAAGCTTGGCGCGCGCTTACATCCTCTTTTGAACTGGCAACCATGGATCTCCCGCTGGTGAGGATACCTGACCTCACTTTCCAGATTGCATGTCCTATCGATGAAGATGTTACTGGGTCTGCCAAGGATTTTGGACGTTGTGTGTGGAGGACCCAATCTAGCCCGGTTGACGTTCGTCTCATCTATATATTTCTGCATGTACAAGCCAACTGATTGACTCCAGGTGAGAGTGAAACAATTGTTTAAGAGCAACGGTGGCTACAGAAAGACCCTGGATGACACAGTGAGTGATGTTCAAAGCAAGCTGCCTAACACCGTGTCGGTGCTTAGAGTAATGTGTGCCAGGTCGTGGCACAAGAGCTACTGCAGTGGCACAAAGTTCGCCATCCCAACGTTGTCTCAGTCTTTGGTATCTTTCGCCGTGATTTGACGCCCTTCCTGGTCACCCTGTGGATGACAGGCGGGAACTTGAATGTCTTCTTGACGCAGCGTCATCAATTCCTCTCATCCATTTATCGTATGTCTCTGGTAAGTTTGCAATGACTCTGACAATGTAGTTACCCACCCTTACCCAACCCTGCAGATCAGAGACGTGGCAGCGGGTTTGCATTGTCGTTAGTACCCTTCAATCCCCAACCTTTCAATAACACCTTACATGTTGTTTCAATCTGCAGTGCATTCATTCTCTATTGTACACGGAAACCTCATTGGGGTACACTTGAACCATATCGGTTGTGACACTTTCTAATACATCCACAGGCCAATATCCTCATCGACAATGGAAGAACAGCGTGTATAACAGACTTCGGACTTGCGTCAGTACGTGGACCCATTCAGGGTAGTGCATTCCTCGGAACATCCAGCGATACCCCTGGTGCAATTCGATGGGCGGCGACAGAGCTTATTACAAAGGATGTGGAGTTCGAGAGACCCACGATCCATAGTGATATTTATTCTTTCGGCAGTATTGTGTTGCAGGTCAGTTATTTTCGTGATGCCCATTTACTCTCCTTTGTAAATCATCAGTCTAGATCGCCACCGGAAAAGTTCCGTGGAGTGAATTGGAGGACGAATTTGACGTCTGCGTGAAGCTAAGTCAAGGTCTTGTCCCTTTGAAGTTGGAGGACTGTCGAATCAAAGACAGCCTATGGGCATTCATTCAACGATGTTGGGAGTTTGTTCCTAAGGATCGCCCCACCTCCTTGAATGCACTCGACTTCGCTGAGATAGAATTTCGCGCGGCGCTTAGTACGTATACTGTCAAGGCTCTCGTTGACGGTTCTCAAGTAGTTGCAGGCCGTGAAAGGCACCTGGCAGCGCAGCCCTCACAAGGCACACCCTCGGTAGTATCTGCATGCTCCAGTGCATTAGAAAACAATCCAACTTCGATCCTGAGCTCTCCAGAACCATCACGTGTCGTGCCATCAGCAACTACAGTTGATTCACAACGATCAAGTGTGTTAGGTCAGGGTGTGTCTGTGAGCACTACTACCTCAAACCCCGCAACGTCAATAGCTTCTACTATCAACAAAGCCGATATTGCAAAGCGCTTTTAGAACCCCTCTTCATCGTCTTCGCAGCCGTCCTCCGATACCTTCTCTCCTTCCACACGTCCCTCTAACCTGCCGCCTCATCACCAGCCATCGTCATCAACATCACAAGCGCCCCCACAGCCTTCACAACTGGGTACACATTCATATACGCCATTCGTTCCCAGTGCGCGCCCACCACAGGGTGCCACCCCACGTTCCCCTGCATTCCCTCGTGCAATGCCCAACGTGTCTAACCAGTCCCATGGGCCACCACCTATCTCTGTTAGTCCGCGAATGGCTTCGCATCCACATCAGGCCCCTCCTACCGGTGCACCTCAGGTTCCCACGCAGCCCATGCAATGGGGCGGATACTACGTGAGTAGTTCGGTTTGATCTATCCTCGAGCGAGTTCTTACCTTGAGGTAAGTATCCCATGGACCCGTATAACCAACCACAACATCCTTGGTATTACACTATGCCCCCTCCACATATGCATCAACAACCTCACCAACATGGCCCCCATTCTACACCTCCCCACCAACCAGGCCCTCTTCCCATGTCCCCTCGTCCTGCAGCTCCCCCACTTCCTGGTGCACCCACAATGGCACATGCTGTCACACACCCTCCTCATACTCCTCAACCGCCTCCCTCCATATCCTCCCCACTACCCACACCCTCTACCGCCAATGCACTCCGATGGAGCGGATACTGTGTGAGTGCAACCGCTGTCACACACCCTCCCCATACTCCCCAACTACCTCCTGTGCCTGGCGCCGGCTTCGAGCCCGCTGCACCCCCTGAGGTGTCTGCCAACCGCTGTGTCCCCACTAGTGCGGTTTGCAAAGTCCAACCTGAACCTGGGATTGTTGACCGCAAAGTCAAGGCGCTGCTCAACAAGCTCACGATGGATAGGTTTGACTCAATCTCAGACCAAATCATCCAATGGGCGAACAAGAGCGTGAATGAGAAGGACGGGCGCACGCTTTTCCAAGTCACCTGGCTGGTATTCGAGAAGGCGGTGGACAAGGCTGCCTGGAGCGAGATGTACGCGCGCCTCTGCCGGAAGATGATGGAGCAGATCAGCCCAGACGTGCAGGACGATGGAATCAAAAATCCGGAAGGCAGGTCCATAGCGGGTGGTCAACTCTTCCGGAAGTATCTCCTCAACCTTTGTCAAGAAGATTTCGAGCGTGGGTGGTTTGCTAAGGAGGCTGCGGACACTGCTGCGGCTGCTAAGCCCCCTGACGATCAGACAACCAAGGCTATTAACGAGAAGAAGGACACAGAAGAAGCTGAGCTCTATTTAGATGAGAACTATACCGCACAGAAGGCGAAGCGCCAGGGTCTTGGTCTTATCAAGTTCATCGGCGAGCTGTTCAAGCTGCAGATGCTTACGGAGCGTATCATGCACGAGTGTGTGAAGAAGCTGCTAGGCAATGTCGAGAACCCCAAGGAAGAGGAGATCGAGAGCTTGTGCCAGCTACTGAAGGTTGTGGGCCGATTGCTCGATACGCGGGTGGCTCGTGCGCATATGGATGTTTACTTCACACGAATGAAGGAGCTATGCAAGAGCACCAACGTTAGCTCTCGTATGCAGTTCATGCTTCAGGTGTGTGATGAATCCTGACTTCTTGGTCATTATACTGACTTTCCATTGTGGTGTAGGATGTCATTCAGTTGCGTGAACGTAAATGGGTCAGCCGTAGTGCTATTGCTGCACCTATTACGATCGCTGCTGTTCACGAGGCGGTGAGATGGATAGTTGCTTTCCTGTAAAGTTATTACTGACGCTGATGATACAGGCCGCCAAGGATAGGTTAGCTGTGGAGAAGGAGTATTTCGACCGTCATGCACACATGTCTCGTGATGGTTCTCGACAGCCCGGCCTTGATGACTGGGCTGTTGCAGGCGGTTGCAGGCGGTTCAGTTTCGCGACCACCTCCTAATCCCAAGGCTGGTGACCTTTCGCTGTTCGGCAAGATTAGCAAGGGCGCACCCATGGTCATGGGGCCAAGCAGCGTGTTCGCAGGCGGCAAGAAGGACATCAAGCGCGAGTCACTTTCACGGACGAGTTCGAGGACTGCTGAGGAACACACACCAGCTGCGTCGGAGGACGAACCTGAAAATGCACCTACCGATCGTCGGAAAAAGGTAAAGTACCATCATAATGCTGCCGGCTTACGACTCTGGTCACCTGACTTTCAAGGCACCTTGTAATGCACCTTATAAGACATGGGCGGACCTTCTAAGGCATAGGGGTTAACCGGATAAGATATTCTAATGGTTGCGTAATCTGTTGTTATCAACACATAATTGCCTACACTGTTCCACGTTCCACTGTCTTTTTCCCTTGACTTTCGCGCCAGCTATCACGGCGCGCAAATCCCAATATTTTGTTCACAAAACATCCGAAAAACATGGACAATAATTTCCTTTTTTGGGAATTCTTGTTCATGTTTTTCGGATGTTTTTCGAATGTTTTATGGCAAAATATTGGGATTTGCACGCTGTGTATATTGTAGGCTTCATCCACCTTGTAAATACTGAATTTATATGTGTTGTATCTCCGATGGGTCCAACTCGACGTACTTCTCAGAATCGGGGGAAGTACAACTATTCTGTGGAGACACTAACAGGACAGATACCATGCTCTCACCGTGGCAAAAAATTCAAGGAACAGGGCCTTAAGAAACATGGCAAGAAGAAGGTTGATGACGATGCGAAGGAGTTCTTCGCGGTTCGCAATCTTGAAGAGGCGGATGCTAGGTTGGTGGGCGAATTTTTTGCTCGGGCTATGAGTAATGGACAATGCACGATGGAGGTCTTAGAGGAAGGATTCATGCCCATGGCCGAGTTCTTGGATGATATTGCTATCGATGCACCCAAGGCATTTGACTATATGGCCATCATGCTGAAGGGTGCTGGTGTAAGTAGGCTAGACTACCGTCCGCATAAGCCGTTACACCAAAAGGCAGTGATACTGAACAGTTGCTGTTCAGTACCGCAGGTAGTATATGGGAATTCAGGTAAGCCAGTAAGCAGCATGCTTACAGCTGGATTTGAAACGGAGCACGAGCGACTTGAACGGATTGCTTCGAAACTCGAGGACAGTAACAAGCTTCTTGATGTATCGTGATCGCGGAGGATCGAATACGCAAAGAAGGGGAAGACACCCTCCACTTCCAATGCACCCCGCCTTAACACGAGCGCCAGCGCCCCCGTTCCTGGCGGGTGCCCCTCAACCGATGCCATTATCAAGAGTCAGGATGTCACGGACTCCGGTGATGCTCAAAGCTTAGCGAGAAACTTTTATCGCATTTGTCTCTACATTTGTTTCAGTGAGATATGGACTCCGTCACATTCGTTCTTCCTAGTTCAGCATTGGGCCTCATGTTTTTATATATATCTGGATTCTATTTCTTTCTTCCATGTGCAAGTAGCAGTGATCTTATATACATCGAGTTCCCCTGGGAATACTTTAGATTCGTCGATCCAGCTCACATGTCTCGATGGTATGAGCTAACTTAAAACCCCATTATAGTACTCATGTACTAGACGGTTTCGGAGGGCTCCACGACCAATCTTGGTCATTTTCCCTTTCCAATAGCTTCTCGATCTCTCCGTCGTCCATCATATAACCTTCTCTTTCGCGATGAGGGAAACTGCCGTCTCTAACAGCATTAGCATATGCCTTCACACCTTTTTCGACCTCGCTCTTAACATCCCCAAATCGTCTCACGAATTTTGCCTTGTGTCCTGACCATGTCCCCATCACATCATCCCATACGAGCACCTGGCCACTGCAACCAGGACCAGCACCAATGCCAATAGTAGGCACCTGCAATCTCGATGTGATATACGCAGCAAGAGACGCGGGAATTGCCTCGAGAACAATGGAGAATGCTCCTGCCTCTTGTAGGGCGAGGGCCGAGTGCAATATAGATCTTGCAGAATCCACTGTGCGTCCTTGCACGCGATACCCAGAGAGGGCAGTGTGACGCTGCGGCAGGAGGCCCACATGTGCCATTACGGGGATGCCTATACTCGTGAGGGCTTTCACGCGTTCAGCGATCTCACTGCCTCCTTCCAGCTTCACAGCTTCTACATTTCCTTCCTGAAGCATACGGACGGCTGCTCGAATCGTGTCTTCTTGCCCGGCGTAATAACTTCCGAACGGCATGTCGGCGACAAGAAATGGTGCAGTTGTGCCTCGCGCGACGGCTCGGCAGTGGTGAAGCATTTCATCAAGAGTGAGTGAAGTGGTACTGGAATAACCAAGGCAGACCTGGGCCAAGCTGTCGCCCACAAGAGTGACATCAATGCCGTTTGTAGATGCAGCTCGTGCAGTGGGATAATCATATGCTGTGAGCACAGTAATGGGGGTGTGTTCTTGACGAAGGGCATGCAGAGTTGCGATTGTTACCTTTTTGCGAGCTGAGCGTCTGATGAGATCTAATCAGCGATCTGAAGTAAAAGTGACTCACGCGAAGGTGGGGTAAGCTTCTGTGGAGAAGATTCACCGGAGGATATGCTTGGGATATGCTCGTATTTCATTGGACGGACACTCATACATCGCCGGTGGAAGTTGGAGAAACGGGCGATGGAAGCTGCGCGAATGCTTCGGGATCCAGAAAAAAAGGCAAGTTTATGCATGGGGGGACTACTGAGATGGTGAATGAGAAGCGGGCGTGAGTTATTTCAACGGGAGAGACGTGGTGGATGTGCTCGCACGACACACGTATATCGATGAACAGGACCCAATAGCAGTGAAACTATTTCGGTGGATCGTTTGTAGTACTCTTAGAGGCAAGATCAGGCCATTGTTTGATTGATAATTCGTGAGTGCGAGAGATTCTTGCTCCATGTGCTCCTCGTTCGATTTCAGGTTTTATAGGACAGCATAGGAACCTATAGGAACTATGATTTCCGAGTCACTAAAAGTAATCTCTCCGGATCACCAAACTTATAGCCGGTTGAATCGGGTTGACTAAAACGTGAACGTGATTCATGAACGGGATGATCATCATGCAACTTCGGTAGCTAAAAAAGGAAATTAAACGCACGTGACTATCGTGGCTTCACCCCACGTGCATTTCGCCTCCCTATTGTCTGCATATTCCCACGCCTTGTCCCCACAAACCTTCATCAATGCCACCTAGAACGCGCAGACAACGGGCTCAAGCCGCCCTTCAGAGCGAGCAAATCGCAGAGATTCAAGATGAGAAAGCGCCGCTTAACTCTGATGAGGAGATCGAGAAGGGCACTGACGAGAACTTTCCCCTTGTTGCCTGTGACCGTGATAGTGATAGCGAGGATGAGACTGACGAGAACTCATTCAGCGTACCTCTTCCCCCGCCAGTCCGGTCTCTAGCGAATTCACTTCGCACACCTTCTCATGACGACGCGCTTCGTGACATCACCGATGAGTTCTTTCATCCGCCCTCACCGTCTCCGAACAAAGTTGTGCCCTTTACCGGAAGCCTCAAACCACCTCGACGACCAAAGAAACCAAAGAGCCTCGCATTCCCGCATGACCCGCCTAATTGGCAACCAACGTCACCACTTCCTCCTAGCTCACCGCTGGCCTCGACTTCCGCATATGAACCACAGAATTACGCTTCGACATCTCATGCATATGAGTACAATATGGCTGCATTTTATCAACATACGCAAGAGGTAGAACCTAGAAGTGGTGGTTCTGACCCATTCGGTTTTTTTGCGGTGGAGAAGGTACGGAAAGCGCGACGCACTGCACGCCTACCCAGCGAGCGCAAACATATTCAGTCTACCGTCTCGCAACTCAAGTCGTCTTCTACACGTACCAAACCACAGCCAACTCATCCTTCGCTTACTCCAACACGTCCATGCACTTCCTCAGTCCCCATCCCGACAAATGATGAAGACATTGAAGATCTTTATCTCGACGAGCCAATCTCGACATCTATTCCTGTTCCAGCGCCCGTTCTACGTCATTCGCACATCCCAACTCCATCCTCCTCCCCCGCTTCTCTTCGCTCAAAGATAGCAATCCCACCATTACTTAAACCTCACTTGGACATTTTGCAAGACCAACCGACACACAGTCGCGATCCCCTACGCACGCCGCGAAAGCGTAAACGAGACATCGACGCTACTACTCCTGCCTCCAGCGAGGCAGTATCGAGTCCTTCGCCTGTGAAGATTAGCTTATCGACTAGACGACCCAAATCACCGTCATATAGACGCCTAGAAGAAGCCCAAGAGACTGCGGAAGAGCGCACTCCTGTGCCAAAACGTATTACACGTGCACGGACGAAAGGGAAGGGCAAAGAAACGCAAGTTGATAGTAGCAAATCTCGCAAACGTGTCCGCACCACTAAAGAAGATGTCAGTCCGAAGCAGGCCTGCAAGGACTTGGAGAGACTCTTGCCGCGCAGGGCGACTACGCGGAGGGCGGCAGCGGCAAGTGGGAAAGGGAGGGTCAAGATGGCTGTAGATGCTGTGAGCGAGAGTGATAGCGAGGGCGAGCAGCAGAAGAAGAAGAGACAGAAGAAGCCTGCTTCGAGTGCAAAACCTGCTTCAAGAAGAGCCAAACCTGTGGCCAAAGGCGTCAATAAACCCCATTCGAAGAGCAGGAAGCCTGTCTTTGAAGCCCGTGCGCTGCGAAGCGGTAAGGGCAAGGAAAAAGCAAAACCCCTTGACGATGTAATGGAAATGTCAGATGATACACGCGATGTTCGTCATTTCTTCCTTATGATGACTGCTCGATGCTAATGACTTTGATTGACCTCTAGCGATATGAACAAGAACGCCAGGCGCGGCTCGAGTACTTTCGCAAGCTAGATGGCTATCAGATACAGAAGGAAAATGTATATGTGGTTTGAATTTTACTGCGCAGGTCCGCAGGAAGCATTTTTCGGCTCTGGGTTCATTGACAGGTATCTTATAATTATCTGTGATCGCCTGAATTATTTTGTAATCGTGTGTAAAACTCAAGTATGTAGATCAAGGTCGTAATTTTTTTCCGTCGTTCGCATCCGACTTGCGAAAGCTGATAGAGACATCAGCCTCAAGACGTTTTCTTTGCGATCCGATTCCAGTTCTCCTGGTTAACGGCAAAGGCGCCTGCATAAATAGCCTCCAATTCATGCAGCTTCTTTCCAGCGATGATGAGGCTGTGAAGTGGTTTGCCAAACACATGCTCCGGTTGGGCTTGCAAATCGGAAAGTGTGCCTGCCACAATGCGTTGATCACCGTCGTCATCGTCTATCGGTTCTTCGCCTGAGGGTATGCTGCCCACACGCGATAATGCGATAGTGAGCGTTGAATCGCCATCAAGGATGCCCTCTTTTCTAATGTTTTCGATCTCGAGAAGCTGGTTCACGGCAGTAGGGATGGACATGTATCGTGGTGGTTCGTATATTTTTCGTCCTCTAAAGCAGTACATTCAGAAACCGAAGAGTAAAATCAAGAAGAGAGATATCGGCACCTTGCTAGATTCTCTTCGCTTTGTTCCTTGACTTTTATGTCGAGAAGTACCAATGTATGTAGACCGAGCTTGACGTTCTCTGCGATACGGTCGTAGAAAGAGTCTGGCTTCCATGTGTCTGTGAAGAAGACCAGCGATACTGTCTGGCCAAAATTGTAGAGTTGAAGCCCCGAGCATCCTACTGCATTGAGGATAGATGCATTATGGATGATCCGAGTAGGAATTTGCAGATCGCGCGCTCGGAGAAGTAAATCCGTATGAGTCGTTGCGCTGCAGTGAAGTTAATATATGTTGATAAGGCGGACAGAAAAGACCTCACCCGAACGGATCGCCAACGACGAGAAAGGCAACGTTTTCTGTCGATGCGTCACGCAGGATTTCATCGCTCTCGAGTTCTACCATGTCGCGATCTGCAATGATGAGCTGCTTGCCGTAGAAGGCTTCCTTGCGCGCATGTGAGCGGTAGGAGAAGAAGGGTATGATGATGGACTGACGAGGCGGTCCTTGTTCACCATCAGGATAGATGTGTAGGCTTCTAGGTAGAGTCGAGAGCAGGATTTGACTGCTTCTAACCCGCGGACGGTGATGTCTTTCTCATCGCAGAGACCAAGACCAATCACGTAGAACATTTGGGGCGATTGTGCTTATGGCTTCGGCTAACAGAGGATTCACGAAACTTTTGGATCAGTAATTCCCAGTTGCCTTTTTCAGATGTTTAACCTTTGCATTAGACTCAGACTACCAGAAAATATGCAATGGCTCTGCGAGTGGACGTAATCGAAATATTTCAAGACCTAGTCGTAGTATGCCGAGCATGACAATGTACAGAGGCACTATAGTGAATAGAAACAACAGAGCCAGATATGAATCATATGATGCCAGCAAAACTCTAGACAGGCGGGAGATGCCGACAGTCGACTAGACCTTGGAGTCTAGACCAACCTCCTCCACCTCCGTGACCGTCCCCTCTCACCTCAATCCTTGTACACACCATTTCCCAATGATATCTCGTTTTGCAAAGTCCTTTATTACGATCTTTTTTGCTCTCGTGAGTGGTTTGTCATCGCATCTGTTACTTCTCGAACATGATTCCTGCAGTTTTTGTTAGCAACTTTAGCATTCCTCCACCCACCTTCCCGCGCATACATCGACCCATATACTGGCGACTACTTCGGTGAAGGTGGCGGCGAGCGGGGTCTACATGCCGCTCCTGATACCACAAGGCCTTCGTCGACGCAAGGAGGTGTCATTATGTCGAAGCTAGGGAACGAGACCGCCAAGTAGGTACAGCGAGATCCTGCTCAAGCCGTTCATTCACTCGACGCAGAGCAGAACTCGGTCGCGCGACTTGGAAACTGCTGTTTGTATTCGGTCGTATTTTAAGAACCTTCTGCTGAACATTACACATTGTGAAAGGCAGACATACAATGACTCTTCGCTATCCTGAGGTAGCGGTGGTTTGGCGTTTCAGCCTGTCAACCTGCTCATAATATCATATATATAGCACCCGACGCAAGATGAAAGAGACGCTCTGAATTCATATCTCCATCTTACCTCGCGTCTATATCCTTGCGGCGAATGCGCCGCCGAATTTCAAGAGCTATTGACCAAGTTCCCACCACAGGTAAATATTCCTCAACTCCAAGTTTCAACAACAACAACTAAACATACAACAGACAGGATCGAGATTAGCAGCAAGTCTGTGGTAAAATATTGTTCTTCTATCATGTTCCTAGTCTCGCAAAGCTTACCCCGAAGTCAGGCTCTGTTCAGTGCACAACGAAGTCAACGAACGGTTAGGAAAGCCGGTATTTGACTGTGCCCACTTGGATGCGACGTATGACTGTGGGTGTGGGGACGACCCACTAACATCTACGACGCGATCACCACTGGTGCCTGATAGCGCCGAGGACCCTATGGACCTGGAGTGGGATATTGCACGCGATGATGTAACCGGTGTAGGAATGATCAAGGGCGGGAAACGATAGCGTTATGCTGCCAGGTGTGTTTGCGTTAGATTGCTGGCGTCACTCTGATCTAATAGAACAGCTTGAAAGGTTTTATAGGTTTTCTTTTTTTGGTCTCTGAGCTTCGAGGCTTCTTCTGCGATTATACGGGTGCATATTAAATGGATGTGTTTCAATTGAGGTTGCGCATGAAATTGGATCGCCAGCGAAGGTCTTAGAAGCAGTTTTATGATATTCGTTTGAGGCTTGTATACGGGGGGGCTAAGCATTTGGAACACGATGCTCACCATCCTGTATACAAGGGGTTAGTGTGAACTACGGTAAGCACTCCCAAGCTATTTTCAGGAGATACCAAACTTCAAGGAGTTTAAGCAAATTTGCCTCGCACGTCCCTGTTCCTTCTGGACCTCGTCAACGCTGCTTCATCTTACATCCCTCCCTTCGTCATAGTAATAGGATTCGGGTTTACGGCCAAGAGAGGGGCCTACACTGAGCACCATGACCAAGTATATTAGTAATCGGCGATCTGCTTTTACTGCCATCGTTGGTCAAACTTCCAAGTTGTGTATAACCAAGTTATTATCTTGTGTCCGAAAACCACGATTCAGGGCTCAGCACATACCAATGAGATGAACTTGTTAGAATACATACCGTTCGAGGCCCCTGAAGGTGTGCACAAGAGATCTGAATAGATAAACCAAATCAGGACCGATGAATCCATACGAGTCATTAAGACAACTAACTTAAATAAGTATCTGCACGAAGTCCTTGACTCATACCACCATCGAGCTCCAAACGACTTCCAAATATACCCTCAATGTCGACAATATACATAGATCAAGCTTCAGGCGTCGACACCCCCGGAAACGGGTCCAGTGATCAGCCTTATCAGACACTTGCCTACGCCTTCTTCTCGACCCCTTCCTCCGAGGTTGAAAAGACACAGTACAGGATCCGCAAGGATACCACTGTAGAGTACGGCGAACCAACTCAGTCTGCAACCAAGAAGGCGAAGAAGGATGCCCAGGGTCTCGACAAGAAACGGCGGGGGGCAGAAGAGAAAGAAGCGAAAGAGAGAGAGGCGAAAGAAAAGGCCGAGCGAAGGCTCCAGGAAAGCAAAAAAATCATTCTCACCGAAGATTCATCTCTCCCTCAACCTGTCAAGGTAATAAATAAACTTGATAATGGATATACTGCTTATTTATACATGATACAAGGCCAAGATCGTAAAACTAGAGTCCCTTCGCGGACAACGTGTTCGGGTATCTGGATGGGTCCATAGAAGGCGGGATCAGCAAGAAATCATGTTTATTGTCCTGCGGGACGGGACAGGCTATTTGCAGGCTATCCTCACTGGCAACACGGTAACCCTTTACAACTCACAATCTCTGTCTTTATTCCTGATTCGTTCTTCAGAATAAAACATACGATGCAGTAACATTACAGCTAGAGGCATCGGTTGAGCTGACAGGCACGCTCAAGGCAGTTCCTGAAGGCCAACGCGCTCCTGGAGGACACGAACTTGTCGTTGACTATTGGCGCGTTCTTGGTCCCGCTCCTGGCGCTGAGGAAGCATTTACTAACAGGCTCAACGAGGTCCGAATCATGCAGCTAGTTTTATATGCATGTGTTAATCGTATCTACAGCAATCTGATCCGTCAATTCTGGCTGATCTTCGGCATCTCGTTCTCCGTGGTGAGATCGCCTCTTCTGTGCTCCGCCTTCGTGCAGCACTTCTCTCCGCTTTCCGTGCATCGTATGCAGATCATCATCTTCTGGAGGTAACACCTCCTTGTTTGGTACAGACACAAGTAGAGGGTGGCGCAACGCTATTCAAGCTGGATTATTATGGCCAGCCAGCTTTCCTCACCCAAAGTTCCCAGCTCTACCTCGAAACATGTCTTCCTTCGCTTGGTGACGTATTTTGTGTTCAGGAGAGCTTCCGTGCTGAAAACAGGTTTGTGCCACCTTCCCATTACCGATGCAACGATTGACTTCATTTATTGTCAGTCACACTCGCCGACATTTGAGCGAGTACACACACCTTGAAGCCGAGCTTGCATTTATCACGTTTGATGACCTCATGACACACATAGAAGCCATCGTGCGTATTTTCTTCATTGTGTCTCCATACACTTCTGCTGAGTGCAATTACAGATCTGTGAGACGGTCGACAAGCTCCTCGCCAACCCTGCTACCGCAGCCCTCATTAGAACTTTAAACCCAAACTTTACAGCGCCCTCCCGACCATTCATGCGAATGACGTACGCATCCGCCATTGCATGGCTCAACGAGCACAATATCCAACGCCCCGCTGAGGACGCAGACGGAAACGTGATCAGCAAGAAAGATGAGGCGACGGGCAAAGACGAGCCCGTGATGGTCGATCATGAAATCGGCGACGACATCGCGGAGGCTGCTGAGAGGCAGATGACGGATATAATCGGAACTCCGATCTTCTTGTATGGCTTCCCTGCGGAGCTGAAAGCATTCTACATGCAGAAGATGCCCAGGAAGGAAAACGAGCAGGGCCCTGTGTATACAGAGAGCTGTGATCTGCTGATGCCTGGTGTTGGAGAAATTGTTGGTATGTCAAATTCTACCGTGCGCGACGATGTATGACTGAATGTTGCAATAGGCGGGTCGATGAGGATAGCGGACATGGAAGAGCTACTAGCCGCTTACAAGCGAGAGGGCATTGACCCCGCTCCTTACTATTGGTTCACTGACCAGCGCAAGTATGGTACTTGCCAGCATGGAGGATACGGACTGGGCGTTGAGGTCAGTATTGAATTACTCTTGCGTTCCGCGATGTCTGATGTGAATGGTGCAGCGTTTCCTTGCATGGCTTGCTAACCGGTACACCGTCAGGTATGCGTCAAGTGAAAGTGATAAAGAAAATTATATTAACGTAAAAACCTTACAGGGAATGTTCGCTGTATCCAAGATGGCCCGGTCGTGCGACACCTTGAATTACGGGTTCTCGAAATCTTGCAGTACTGTATTGAATAGTATACATCGTTCATACACAATAGATGATTGCGTATTACCTTGCTCCAAGAAGTGCATCTTCAATGCGACATTTACTACAGTAGGTACATTCGACAGATGCTCCTAGCCGTTCTAATGAGTGGTGATAGCCCTGGCCACCGGAGCGCGCAGCCTAACTAGATAACGCAGGCTTTATCGTCAATACGTAAATCGCACACACATCCTGGGCACATCTTTCCTATTTGTATTTTACACAATGAGATTACAGTAAGGTTACAATGAAGATTGAGCGTGATAAGCATGGTATTTTACAAGTTCGGCATCTTGAAGCATTATATGGTTTAGCAAGAAATTCGTTACGATAAAGCGCGCTAATTTATCGCGCTCTAGAAATGTGATTCAAAGTCGAGATTGATGGAACAAAGAAATATTCTCCTCCCCGGGAGTTCACGAAGAATTCCTGAGGGACACCCGGAGGAGGTTGTGCGCCTGCATAGGAAGGCAATGCAAAGCCCGACACCTCTAATTGTTGTTCATCTACGCCTTGTACGATGACCGTAACTGCATCCCCGGATTTAAGTGCGGGGATCGGGGTCTCGGCGGCAGCATGAACGGGTTTGGGAGGTCCGCCAAGGATGGGATCTTGACCTGTTGAAAATAATTAAAAATGCCTTCATACTTCACATATCAAAACATACCAAGTTGTCTGGGGACCAGCGAAACGGTCGGGAAGAAATCATTATTCGCATACCCAACTGTCTGGCGGACGAATCCAGAATCCAAGTCTGACTGGTAACAGACAAACATAAGACCGCGCTTCAATGAGTCATCGTCGCTAGACGCTCCAGACGCCTGCTCCGCCGGGCTGACCTTCAGAACATTTAGCATCAGCTTGTGTGACCTGCAGCGATCTTTGAATTTACCTCGGGGCCATATGGAAGACCAGCTCGAACAATTGAACCCGCTTCGAGGAACTGTTTGCTCAAGTAAGGATCGAGGTTGCGAGGCGCAGTCTTTCGGACGTGCGCTGTGAAAGGACAGAACTGGTCTGTAGGCTCTGTCACGCCGGGAACCGTGTAGTCGAAATTGTTGTTTTCCAGAGGGTCGTCTGCCATCGCGGGATCGTCACGGACGGGTGTCCTGGCGAGAGGTGCGCCCTGTAATCGCAATCGTGTAAAACGTAAATAGTTAATATGTTGAACCTACTGAACGGAACCGGCCAAACATCCTGGCTCCCCAAAGCGCGGCACCTTCTTGTGGAGTGAGAGGCGGGTTGGCATCAACTTTGGGAACGAATTCTCTCCATCGTGCACCATTCTTCACCACATACGAGGTGAATTCAGGCACGAGTTGTTCCAATTTTCGGAACGCCATGAAAGACCCATCTTTCACCCATTCTGGCCGCCTGTCGAGTGCTGGGTCACCTTTGTAACCCGCGACAATGACACCAGCGTCCACCTGAGTCTGTCCAGGTAATGGTGCAATAAGTTTCCTTAGCAGACGAGATATCAGCGATAAAACCATTTGGGCTAGTATAAGGGACGGTACCTCATCGCGGGTTGTGAAATGCCGTCTAGGTAGCCAAAATGCTCATGCCCCTTGAAGTTGCCAGTGCGGGTCCGTCCGCGTAGAACAGTGACGTTTTGAGACTCGAACGACCTTTTAAAGTGTGCTATTGTCGCCTTCGTGGCAGCCGTGCATTCATTCTCATCTGGAGGGTGCAAAAATAAATAAAAATATGAACGTTGCGGAAACAAAGCATCACTGCAACTGACCACTCCCAGCTATAGTGATGAGGCCATGAATAGCACCGTCGTCTGCATTAGCAGTCCCGTTAACTGGATCGGGATTGGGCTTATCGAAGAGATTATCCCATTGCATGCCGTCGCCGAGAAACGTCTTGTTGTCTCGCATAGAGTAGACATCAAACCGATTGTCACCTGTCCTTTCAGTGAGGCCAACAATATTCAGCCCACGTCTGCTGAAGGCTATCTGCTTTTGTACGACTTTAACCCAAGCACCCGAGTTCTTGATCTTTTCTTCATGTATCGCTACCAAGTTGTCGTACACCTGTTTGCCGTGAGTGGGATTGAATGATGCCAAATCCTTCCGAAACTGCGTGACATCGCTGATTCTAAAGAAAATGAAGTCCTCTGCGACCTATTCCATGTTTTAGTAATGCATAAACTACAGTGTATTATCATACCTTCGGGAAAAGGTATATGATGTCTCCCTGCACATTCTCTGGGTTGGGAACGTCCCGGCCGTACCTGGGCAATGGTACCCCATCAGTGATCAGAGGTACAAGTCCACGGCGCTTGTAGTGAGTGAAGTTCTGGTGAGAGCGGTCAATGATATCGATATCTTCCATGGTGAGTATGGTAAGGATTAGAGTGTTTGCTCGTAGGAGGATGCAACTCTACTAGTTGGTTGTCACTCCTTTTTATATGCTGCATCTGTCAGTAGTCTGCTTATGGTGCAGAGAGCATGATCCATCCGTCTGATATTCCATTGCAACGGGCTATTCGGATTTCAAAATGATTACGCCGAGAGGTGAGGCAGACTTCGTGCCTCGTGGGTTCCTTAACGCGCCCATGCAAGCGCAAACCTTGTAGTGCCCAGGAGACTACAGCAAGTCCTTTTGGTCGGAGAGGTGAAGTGTACGTACGTCAAGATTCAATTGGACGAAAGTACCAGTCGCGGAACGGTTCCTTCAAGTTGCATATGTTCGTTCCTAGCAATCTTGAGAAGACAAAATTTGACCCACTGGTCGTAAGGAGCTGGGAAGGTGGTAGTGAGCACCCCGATGCAGGTTAGTAACATTCAATGAGGATTCGAGAATTTCTGACTCGTACGTAGAATATTACGGTCTGTTGCTGATGCCCCACACTACCACCGCAGAGATAGGTATTGATCGTAATGGTGGCGCAATCGATGGTCGATGATCAATTCAGTAGTTCGTGTACGATGAACGAAATGGTCTTAGAGTCGTAATTATGTATGTACCGCGATACTTCTATGGAAAGTGCGAAACACTGAGCAAATATTAAACACACAATGATGCAGTAACAAGTAACTGTATAATGATCATGTTCATGAAATGATGTAAGCCATTGAACTTTGTGTTTACTCCCGTGACGGCGTTCTTAACGAGAGGGAGAGGGAATGTATGCACGGAGTGCAATGTTATTGG
>CAKNEV010000236.1:0-46781 GCA_930272055.1 Rhizopogon roseolus | reverse complement strand
CAAGGAGGTGAATTCAGAGGGTCACAGTCAGAGTCACATCATGTGATCGAGTGGGTTCTGACTGCAGTCTACCTTACCAGTTTACTGCGATAACAGAATTTCAACATCAAGTATGTGTCCATATCTTTTCGGAAGGTATACAGGTTTTCTATGCCAAAGAATCCCGCTCCGAAGGCAGTAATCCGCACCACTGAGCCTACTAATAGTCTAAGGGGGAGCAACTGCCTTCATTCTATATCCTGTGGGGAAGTACTATGCCCCGGGAGCAAATTTTTGAGAACTCGTGGACATGCTAACCTGCTGATGATCCTATGATCGTGGCTTAGCCTGATTTGGAGTCATGAATACCAGGAGAAATTAACGCATGATGACTGCCCGATGCAAATTTGGTTAGACGATTTTATTGAAGTTCAATGGAAATACTGATGCAATCATTAGCTCCTGCTCCAAATTGTGACGAACTTCGAGTATAAACCCGGCAATGTAATTTTCGATATTTCGATCCCATTTTTAACCAAGTCGAGCACTTGAGTCGGCTTGTCAGCGCCCTGAGCCGCACCGTCAGCGGTACACTTGGAGAAGTTCGCGATATATCGATTAAAACAAGTCCAGCTTCTCGCACCTCATGCTTACATTCCCCGAGCGCCACAGATGTACCGTGACTAGTAAGAGGACTGTCTTCCTCTAGAGGGGATAAAGTTGTTCCGTTCAACTTGCCATGTGATGTTTGCGATCTCCGTTCCGTACGCTCTGCTTTTCGGTCTACTAATAGATGCAGGATCCGACACCACTATGTATGCGATTAGACCTCGTTCGTGACGTATAAATGTTACTCTTCAAATGTCTCTCTCCCTGTTAGCTCTTCTCCATTTCTGTTCCTGAAGATAATCCATGTCAGAGATTTTCGAAAAGTCAGAAGAAATTCGTACGGAGAGCGTCAGATGTTGCGACAAGCAAGGAGACCTTTCTTCGTCTAACACAGTCAACTTAGTTGACTATGATTACCGCACGACATTTCCTAACAGATGGTCGAAGTTGAGGTATGGAATATATTTCGATGCTTTATGATCTTCCGCTTATATCGGAAAGGTATGCTATTCGTGAACCGGCGGCGGAGTTTCTGGGCACAATGATCTTTATAATTTTCGGTACCGGTGTCAATTGTCAAGTCTTTCTGTCCATCAACCCGAAGGTTGAAGTGGTCCCAAGGGGGGTGAGTGAATGTCACTTGCTTTTCAATCTAGCGTTCATGGTTTTCAATATCATATAGGATTTTCTTTCGCTCAATTTCGGCTGGGCTTCGGGTGGGTCATATATTTGTGTCGACACTCACTACTAGTACAACTGAAATCCCACCCGAAAACCGTCAGGTGTCGCACTCGGGGTGTGGATCGCAGGAGGTATTTCCGGGGGACACATAAATCCTGCGGTGAATTATATTTGCGCTTTCCACGTGATAAATACTGATTTCGCAGGTGACTTTTACCCTAGCCGTTTTTCGGGGGTTCCCCTGGAAAAAGGTGCCGCTCTACATCTGCGCCCAGTTGTTGGGCGCGTTCTGTGGCGCTGGTATTGTCTATGCAAACTACTTTCATGCCATAGACATTGTAGAGGGCGGGCCTAGCATCCGAACCATCAGTGGATCAGGGGATCTTCTCGCCACATATGCTGTACGATAATTCACTGTTACTCACTCAACCCTACCCCTCACTGATGGCATCAGGCGAGTTTTCTGACCCCAGTTTCGTGCTTCTTTTCCGAGGTGCGGTGTTCCCCGAGGTTTTGGTTCGTTAAATTATGCTGATTCATTATCCTCATAGTTTCTGGGTTCTGCGTTGTTGATCATTGGTATACTTTGTGTCACTGACAAGAAAAATGGTCCACCGCCAGCGGGTCTGGTCCCTCTTGCCCTATTCATCGTGGTGCTTGGTCTTGGCGCTTCTCTTGGCATGAACACGAGTTATTCCCTAAATCCTGCTCGAGATTTGGGGCCAAGGCTCTTTACTGCAGCCGCAGGATACGGAAGCGCAGGTGAGTCGGGATCACCACCAATATTAATGTAGATGGGATGAGGACTTGACTTCATCATCAAAGTATTCACATACCGTAATCAGTATTGGTTATGGTGCACTATACTTGGTCCAGTCATCGGTATGCTATCCGGTGCATTCATCTATGACACGCTAGTTTTCGAAGGGGGTGAAAGTATTATGAACGCACCGTAGGTCCATCTCGAGGGAGCACAGGTAGCTGCTGATTTTTAGGCATAGGGATGCCCGTGCCATGGAACACCATCTTCATGCCTATTCAGGACAAAGGGGAAAGCTACCCGCGGGGATCGAAAGTGCTTAAAATGAATCCTTCATTATGAAAGCAGCATACCCATACTTCACATGATCATTGCGACGTGATTTTAACTTGCTTCTGGCTTCTGCGGAAGTAGCCGTTTGCATTGAATTGCACCTGATCCAATGACATTTAGGGGGGTTTATCATGCGGGCTTCCACTCTTCTACGTAAAAACGGAATCTACAAGTGACAACAAGTGTATGCAAATTGGAATAACTTAAACCATTGTTCGGAGCGAAGTGCCGTGAATACGGAATATCCTACGTAGTAGTGTGACACGGTAAATAGCGGTGCGACGTCTCACCATCGAACCAACGGGCAAACCACTATGTTGGACCGCAGGCAGGGTCGAGAGCTACCACCTTCCGATCAACCGTGCGCCAGCCCAAACTATTCCAAACAGGCTAATAGGTATCAGCAGCAACCAAACACCGACATCCCATAATATTCGTCTCCACAGCCGCTTTCGCTGAAGTAGCCTCTCTTTGCGCTGGAGAAGAAGGTCGGAACTGGGTTGCGGAAAAAGTGTGTGTGTAGCGTGGGGGGTGTTCGGGACCGAGTGAGAAGGCATCACTATAGACAGAGGTCGTCGGAAGTAATGTATAACGATGTGAGCACATGCTGCATAAGAACAAATGTAAGGATAACCACACAAAGTAGGAACCCCGAGTGCGCGTACCTGGAAGAAAATAGGTTCCAATGAGGGCTAACAATAGAGTGACGTCATTAAGAGTTGTCGCAATTGATGGAGGGGCTAAGCTGAGCAATATAACAACAAAGATGAGAGTAACCTTGCTGAGGTTCAATTTACAAACTCTCCGTACGGCCAACGGCACTGGTAGACGAGGGGTAGATACTAAAACAGATGGGATGGCAAACAAGAGAGAGGATGCCCGAAAAACTTGGACTAGAATATCACGCGTGTCACTCAGTGCTCCCTTGTCTTGGTGTTAGCCACAGCATCGATCCTAAAAGGCAAAAAAAACATACTGGAGCACTGGGAGAGGAGGCTATCAACATTGACGGCAATATAAGGAGGGTTGCTAAGGCCGCCGAAAGGAGGCTCAGCGTCAGGAAAAATATCCCTCTGCCCATCTTGTTAGATGGAATAGATGGTCTTCCCGCTAGAGAAGCGGATAATGGAACCGTTAGGGAAGTTGCGAACGAAAACGCATTCGAAGCTACGACATGTTATCTGATGACACTTCATAAGCAGGGAAGTAAAATTGTTTACATACTGTAATCATTCCAAAGAACACCACGCTGCAGCCACATGGGGCTGGGCATCGGTGTGCCGGTAGCATGGTTATACAGCACAACTACTAACCACGCGGTGTACATGACTATTGATAGCCATGTTACATAGATAACTGGCTTAGCCGCCAGAGATTTGGGAAGAGATACAACAAATATAAGCAGGCCGAGTACCAAAGTGGTGATAAGTCCGGTTTTTATGGGAAATACTCCAAGTACAAGTGGATAGACAGAGTCCACAGATGCTTTTATTTAGATGCCCAGGTCAGGCACGGAACACAATGACACAAACATGGTAGAACTGACCGCGTAAATACATAGACGCTGTCAGGATCCTCAGTGACCCAGTGATGCAGAGCAGCAGACAGCGAATCATTTCTCGTCGTTTGCGCTTGGCTATGCCAAAATGTCTGGGAATCATCTCGAGGAAAATGTCCTCCGCAGTAGACTTTCGTAGGTACCTTGCCAGAAGGAACCATATACTGCGAGAGAAGGTTGACAAAATTGCAGCAAGAAAGAGGATGAAGAGAGCGAATTTCAGTGAGATATTCCCGTCTGCCGCGAGAATGGCGCCAACTCTAAGGTATGGTGCCAGAAGGTATAGAAAGATTGTGTGAGCTGGAAGAGGGGGTATTGGGAGCTTCATGATCTCGAGTTGAGAGGTATGTTCCTCTTGATCTTCATCGCTACTGAAGTCAGAGAGGTCGTGATCGTCTTGGTTGGGAAGGAGCACGAGGGCCGAAGATGAATCGGGGCCAGATAATGAGTATGGCGACGTTGACGAACGGGTGGGTGAGTTTTCCAGAGAGCCCAAGCTCGACCGGCGGCTATGTGAGTCAGTCTGCAGACTCTGCACCATGAGGGACATAAGAAAATGGACAGTACTCGCTATTATCTACATACTCGCTTAAGCAAAAACCGCGGGAATAATTTAATTATCAGCCGCCACGTGACCCCCCGCCAGACTTGAACACCAAATGGAGAACAAGAAGCGGCGGACTTCTGTTCGCGCAGAATCATGGCAAGTATCCATCCTAAGGAAAATGCACGAAACACACTCTCGCCCGACGCCTATTCAACTCGGTGTGGCCACTGGCTTGTAGGTTCAACTTGAATACCACTTACCACCCAATAGACATTTATTACAGAGACAAAGTGTGGATCAAGGCCTGGTTCACAAGAGAAAACAGAAAGTTGCGCACCTGCAAAGGTGTCTCTATCCCAACAGCACCCGAGAATCCGATAACAAAGCCAGACCTATCCTTGCCCGAAGTCGCAAGCCACTCTGACTGCTCAATATCACTCGGTCCATCTCCATCTCCTCTGCAGACCACTTCGTCACAGGGAATGTTGAATATCTCTCCCGCACTAGACTTACTTTTAACCTTGGTCAGTGGACAAGCGGACGAGGATTCCGGTTACTGGGTGGGTTCAACGCGCATTCTTGCCCCCATTCCACGTCGGATCCTGCCACCTCTCGATTCCCTCTCTCTCGGATACAATCCAGACGTTTCCAGATTAGCTTCCCACTCGACCATGGAGGAGCAGCTGACGCAGAGCGCTTTACCCCAGCATACGAGCGCGAGCACGTGGATATACTCCAGGGACCCACTTCACGGTCGATACCCAGACTTCTCAAACTTCTTCGTTCCGACGCTTCACGATACCTTCAGCGACGCTGGCAGATTTCTGGAGTTTTCGTCGACAGCCGTGTCGTCCAATGGTTTGACTTTTCCCGGGTTCGGCGGCCTCTGAATCATATCCCTGTCACCACGCATTCACCAATGGCATCGTCTGTATCTTTTCGTATGAGCTTGTCAAAATTATTTTTCGTGGTGCCATACACCGCCACAGGAAGAACAGGCCTTAGTTGTTGCACAAGTTCCCCTATTTTCCGATCATCTAGCCATTGAGGTTGTGCGAAAGAAAAGCTGCATAACGATCTAAATCTTCGCGATTCCGAGTCCTTGCAGTATGAAGACGTCGTTTGGAAAGGTTTGTAGAGTCTTCTAACCTGTGTTCATTGGCATTTTCTGTTGGAAGTATCACCCGCACGGCCAACATATACCTAGAAGTTTACCCCTTTTCCTTCACGTCGGCCACACCTGACGGCAATTTAGCAATTCCACTCGCAATCTTCTTACGTGAATCTGTTGTGGCACATCGCTAATCGTGCATGCAAAAGTAGAGTATACAGTGAACAAGACAGGACATGAGATAGCAGCCGTGATCAGTACTGCATCGCCTGAGGCTCTTCTTCCATCGTTTGACCTAGATTATACTTGTACAGTGCTGTCCCCGATGCGGCCCATAAGGCCATACCGCCTTCTTGTTCAACAACCTGGAGGGCCCGGACTGGGTCATCAAACGGCTTCTGGAACACGTTGGCAGGAGAAACGAGCGGTGGGCCTCCTGAACGCAGAGACCATAGACGAACGCAGCGGTCCTGGCCAGCTGCAAAGAGAAAGTTTTCCTGTGGATCAACAGCAATAGGCTGTGCGATGGCATGTGAACATGGAGAACTGAAGCGAACGTGTGATCTCACGGTCTTTGTAATGTAGGTGTTGACATTGCCCGTAAAAGATAGTATAGGTGTCCGATTGACAGGGAAGCGGAGGTCGAATAATGCCAGCTGTGATGTCAAGCTCAATAATTTATGAAAACATATGTTTAGATGAAACTTACGCTTCCGTCGATGTTACTCATGAGAAGCTGCCAGTCAAAAACAATCTTGAGGTTCGTCACTGAATTGTTCCGGGTCGTATCTAGGTCGTTAAGAATGCGATCGCCCTTGGTGCTAGATATACGACTGTCAAATCGTTGGACAGCACCAGCGCGGGATCCTGCGTAGATCATATTCTATGAAAACCGTTAGGGCAACCGGAGTGAGTTCTATGACCCTAGTGGCGTACATCATCTTGGGTAATAGCAAATACGTCGCTACCCGTTTTCAACAAGCTGACAGTGGCGCGGTCAGCAGCGTCATCAATGAGAACAGCATGGTCGTTCGTGCCTGGAATTATTTAATCATTAGAAGACAGTAAACATACATTGAACATACCCAGTATCAAACGAGAACCACGAAGATCAGCTGTCCACACGTCGCGAACAGACTGATTATTCACACGAGTCACCCGAATGCTGCGCAGAAGGGAATGAGTTACAACGAACTAGAGAGACTCGCGAAAACCCGTTACTCTTCTATATCCGAGTCAATGGGAATGTGCAGTATTTTGCTCTCCGGACCAAATGAGGTTGCACTAAATTGAATAAATCGATGGAGGGATCACAGTGATGGTCCTACTAACATGCAGCGGGAACCAGATATGCATATAGAAGAGATCTGACGGATGAGGCATGTGAAACAATTATTACAACACGCAGCAAGGTGCTTGCCTCCGAGGAGAGACTGAACTCCGGGCGCCAATCGTGCGAGGTATGGTACTCTGTGGTTGGCTCGCCTAGGTCGACAATTGACGAATAAAACCATCCTCTTGCGTCTCCGGCAAAACTGTAAACGCTGTTGTTGTGGGATATGGTCTTGAATGTTACCGCAAAAAAAAAAAGACATCATGAATACGATTGTACATGGTCTAATGATTGTCGCACCTGGAAGGCGGTAATGGCAGTGTGCGTGTGTACAAGTGAATGGACGGACGATGATGTGACACGAGACGTCTGTGCTATTTGGGAGCACGATATCTGACTGTGCGCCATAAGGGTAGTTACTCGTGTCAGGCATTTGAAGAGCCTAGTATGTAACCACTAGAAGGGACGTACTGCATCAATTTATTTTTGAAATTTGTACGGAGGCTGGACCTGGCATCTTCAGTCGCGCGCAAGCGAGTACGGATTTTATGTCGAGAGTTCGCTACAGTGGCCTGGCGCGTTGATTGCGGTTTTGTACGGGTATGTGATGTGCTTGGGGCGACAGTGCAGGGCCTCCGAGCTGAAGATAGAGGAAAGTAACGTTCTCTTTCTTCGTCCCAATACAGTCCAGGTAACTCTCGAGGCATATTGTCAAACTTCAGTCCAACTTGAAGCTTGGTGCTAGTCTCCAGTGAGATCTTGAAAGGTCGTAAAAACGTTACAGAAGAAAGGAAGACAATGAAGTATGTTGATATTATAGAAAGCTGTTGTTCAAGCCTAAAGCATCCTGACAGAGTTTGACACGACGCGTCCTAACGCGTCGTAACAAAAACAACAATTTAAAGGCAGTAATACTATCCAAGCCTCCCACCTACCACACCCTGAGCGCATCGAACCCTCAAGCTGTTTTGGGGTTCCGGCTTCACGGCAGTACTTCCAGCGGGACTCTACGCATAGACCATCAGGAAAACTTTTCGCTGAACCTGTTATTATTGAGGCTGGAGGTAAGTTGCGGTCATATTTTGGTAGACAATCACGGCATTTGAGAACTGGAAGCTTGCTTTCGTCCACAGCCTGAAGCTCCGGGGTGCTATTTGGCGTTAGGTAAAGTCATGCGTCATCTTATAATTACAATGCACCGCTATCACTCTTCGTCTTAGCCTCTGGTTATCGAATTCATCACGAAGCAGGAACTCCCGGCTAGTCGCACCCATCCTGTCTTTGACCAGACTGCCATGTATCAGGTTTTGAAGGCCATGAGCTGCCAGAGGATAGCGGACTACCAGGCAGTCGCAACTTAGGTTTTGGTTGCATAACTGATTATTGGGACGTAGATCGAAGTTCGTGCTATATGGGAATGCTTATTGAAGGCCAAGTAGCGGTCTTGCAAGGCGTGTCTCAGTTAACTAGTCATCTGCGCGATGCTCATGCTGGTGCTAGACGATAGAAATGACGATGGAACTATTGACTTCGCCACCAAAGCCAGCTACAATACTTGTAGACATTCTTCGTGACCCCAAGCCCGACCCTTCGTCCAAGCTTGGACCTCCCTCACCTCGGCACGCCAGTCCTGCTATGTCTCGCAAGCAGAGTTCGCTGCCCTCGCGGTCCAATGCCGCTCTCAAACTATCTGTCGCCAGAGAGTTATGGGCTGTGATACGGACCACTTTTCCCAACAATCTACTTCATTCTGCCGGGTTGAAGCTAATCGTGTCTGGGAGACGGTTTCTCCAGAAAATGCCAGGAAACAATGGGCCTACCTCTGCGCGGAAGTTCTCGGCGTCTGCGAAGTGGATGACCTACGGAGATTCTGGACGAGGAGATCGCACGCCATGGCCATGTCGTCGTATGAGCCAGGAGTTCAAAGCCTCGTCTGGGGCTGCTTCATTAAGAAGTTGACCGGGGACGCCGATGGACCTTTGGAAGGAGCTGCTTTAATGCTTGGTGTTCCTTTTGGGTAAGCTGCCTCATGGAACTTTGTTATTACCAGCACTAACCTTTCGTTAGGTGAACGCGTTTGATGAGGCCAATGACGAATTCGAGATATGGGGTAACTTCCTCCAGCACGCAATCAATAAGGCTCTTGATTACGGTGTCTATGCTTCTGCCATGCTCGATCGTGTTGCAGAGATCGTATGCGAGAATCCATGCCCCGCCTATGCATCGTCGACCCGTGTTGCTGATTTGCCACTCACCCACCTTGATATGATTGATGTTCACGAGCTGCCATTGTATATCTTCAACTTGGTGAATGATACACTGCAGTTTACGACTCTACGTATCCGCCTCAGCCTCGTGACAAAGTCACATCGATTTGGATGGTACGATTGCTGATCCGCGTGGTTGATGCGTATCCAATTGAGTTATACGACTCTCATCCAATCTTTTTCCTACCACGGGGAGATTATAACACGGTGAGATCCGGACCAAGGCCTCAAAGATGTCGAGCGAGAATTGCAGCGCTATGAAGAAACAGGGATTTTTGATGTTGCGGCAGAACATACAGCAGATACTGTTCATTTTTGGGAGGTATGAGGTACTGCTGTCAATAAATCTTCATTGATCCACTGCCAGTGATAACTCGTTCGTTTAAACAGCAAGCTGCAAGATGGGTGGTTGTTCCCTATTCTTTTCCATGTTGCCATGTATGTCCTTTCCGCACAAGCATCATTTGTCCCTTCTGGGCATGTTTTCTCATCTAGCAAAGAGATTTGTACCACCCCGTCGTGCCAGTCTTTCGCCACAGTCCTTGAAGCTCTACAAATGCTCAAGTTTTCTTACAAACAAGACAGACTAAATTTTACAGAAGACTTTATCACTGAATCTATAGTCTCGCAGGACTTTGCCTCTCGCTTGTGTCCATTCTGTGCCTTTGGTGTGCAGCCAGAGTATGGATTACTCAGGAGAGCTTGGTGGTGGTGTCAAGGAAGAAGTGTTAGAACTGGGGGAGCTGGCAGTGGCAGTGGTGATTGGTCTAGCACGAGTCAAGGAAGAAGCATTAGAACTGGGGGAGCTGGCAGCACCAGTAGCAAATGGTCTAGGGTGTAGCACTAAGCACTGCCAATACACCAATTCCGCCTTGGTCTTGAAATGTGAGATCAGCTGGATTGGTATTGCTTCCATCAACAGCCTGAGAAGTACTCGATCCTGAAATAAGCCACTTTCCAGTGCATTATATACCTCTGGGAATCCAATGATGGCATCATAGCTCTCAGTCACACAAAAGCTCCACCCTTTCATCAAATATGATCCCAACTATTTACAGTGGCAAGAATAGTGGAGAAAAAAGTGGCTTAAGAATCATTGCACGCACGCTATTAGGCTAACTCTTATAGTATATTAGTAAATTAGTAATTGGGTGCCATGGGAGCGGAGCTGTGCCATGATGAGCCTGTCAACAGAATTGCACACTCAGTGCTGCCGCAAGGTGAACTGAAGCGAATTGAAGCAAAAATTCTACGTACTTCGTTTGACTTCAACGATAATAGTCAGGACTTACTGAGTAGTATCAATGACCGTCACGCAAGCTTACATAATCCGTTCACTGCCAATACAGTGGTACGAAAATTGTAATGAACAGTCTTCGACTCACGAGACTGAGGTATGATTTCATTCATTTATTTCTTACTGTCATACTGACTATCTGCTAGTACATACATTCGTTATAGACTCGTTTCGATCCTTATTCGTCTGTCGCAGGTACTCCTTACAAAAGGTTATGAGCCCTGCGTGAGCCAATTCCAGTCGCGCAGAATACCTTTCTACCCTCAGCAAAATGTCAAACCCTCTATCAATATCCCAGGCCATACCTTCAGTCTCATCAGCTTCATCAATATCAACTTCTACTCCATCAGGCATGAGCACTCAAGCTTCGAGTCGCCTATATGATATTCCCTCGCTCGAGAATGACGGATCGAATTTCCAGACGTGGAAATACCGCATCAATACCATTCTTGATATTTGTGGCCTATGGGAAATTGTCTCTGGTGCCGAGACGAAGCCCGATGCAATAAACACTGCACAACTAGCAAACTGGCTAGTTAGAGACAAGGAAGCTCGAGCCCAGATCACACTCACCTTGAAGGACGAACCTTTGAGTGGTGTACTGCATGCCACAACGGCGGCAGAAATCTGGAAGAAGCTTAATGAGCGCTATGAGAAACAAGGAAAGCAAACCATAACTTTTCTTATTGGCGAATTGTTCCGCGGAACCCTATCGGACGACTGCGCAATGGAAACACAGCTCAATGCTATGCGCCAGAAGGCGCACATCCTATCAACACTTGGTCAGCCCCTCGACGATACTCTTGTCGCGACCGCAATGGTCATTTCCTTACCTCCATCATATTCCACCCTTCGCACTATACTCTTGTCCACGAGTGACGAGCTCTCCATCGATACCGTAATCGCGCGAGTCTTGGTTGAGGAGAAGTCACGACTGACTTCGAACAGTCAGTCTGCGCTCGTCGCGAGACGCTCTAACAAGGAGTCAAAGCGGAAGGATAAGAAGAATGATAAATGTACTTACTGCTCATATCCCGGGCACAAGGAGAAAGATTGTCGCAGGAAGAAGAGGGATGATTAGTACACGGTGTGACTTGCTGTGACATTTGTGTGGCCGCCGACTTCTGGGGGTGCCGATTGCACCTACAGGGATAGTAGTGGTGGGGCATCCATTGTGACAATGCCTGTAACAAAATAGTACTGAAGTGAATCTGTGGTTCATAGGTCTTGCGATTTAAATATTCAAATAATACCTGTAAAGATTGTTACAGGCGCTGGATGAACTCACATGGAAGCCGGAGTCAAATAATGCCGGTGGATGTCAAGCTCAGTAAATTTTATTTCAACACGTGCTTACTGCTTGGATGGAACTTACACTTCCATCCATGTTCTCATGAAAAGTAGATAATCGTCACCCGGGTCGTTTCCAGGTCGATTAAGGATGTGATCGCCCTTGATGCTAGATATACGACTGTCAAAGCATTGTCTTATTCATGAAAAATAGGGGTGAGTGACATGACACCTTTAATCTTGGCCCAATGCATCGCTACCCGGTTTCAGCAAGCTGACAGTGGAACGATCGGCAGCGTCGGCGTTGTAGGTGCAGAGTCCAGACAGCCATACATGCAATATGTGGTAGCCTGTGGCCGACGGCGACTGAGGAATAAACCATACTCTTGTGTTCCCTGCAAAAGCCTAAAGACCGCTGTACCTGGAAGGCGGTGGTGGCGGGGTGGTTGGGTGCGACTGGTTGGGCGGGCGGGTGCTGTTTAGGGGGTGTCTGGTTGTGTGTCGCGGGGGTGGTTGCTTGGGTCAGGTGAATGTAACATTGTCTTTCTTCGTCCCAGTACAGACCAGGTAACTATGGTTGTCAACGTCCCTGAGCTTGGTAGGCTACCTCGAAAGAACTCAAAGAAGTTGAAGAACAGTTGAAGCAGATCATGATGTCAATCAACTATTTTAAGGACGTTCTCACGGTACAATGACGACCCTTACCAGGTAAAATACTAGTGGCGATATCAATTGCCACCTAGAGGTCTCAAGAATTCCACTTCCAACTTCAACTTTTCAACTTGCACCTGTTCTGCCATATTTTCTTCAAGTTTCCGCGACGCCGGCTGGTTCATTTTTATTCGACTCGAGGCCCAGAATGCTTTTATTTCCGTCCCCCACTGTCTATTCTGAGAAGATTCTCACAGGCTTTCCGAGTTCAAACCGGAAAGACATCGTCGTAACCAAGGATGTACTCTTCGTGCCTCCTACAAGCGTGGAACTATGTGTCATGCCGCTAAGCTCTCACTGTCAGTGGGATAGTGAGGTTGTAGGACTTGCGAGTCAAGTTATTGGAAAGGACGCCGGCTACTGTATGGCAGAACAGTCTCCGCTTCAGGTGCGTGCTGTTTTTGATCCCGCAAAATCTCCCTATACGCACATACAAGTATGATATCAGATGATATCGGAGATGCATTTATTGGGCGGCCTTTGATGGCATCATGCTGCGGCGGTTGTCATTGAACTGCATGAGACGGTGATCTTACCGTGCCACGCGCTTTCCCCGGCGACCAGTTTCATCAAACGTTGACTAGTTCCTCCGTGACATAAGAAAAGAACGTTACTGATTTCATATTGTTTACTTTCTCAGGAATCCTTCGTATTCTCTCTAGATTTGTCTTGCCCGACGATGGATGACTCTGCGGCCTCAGATTCACTCTCTTCTGAGCCTAAACCGTCTTCATCTTCGAAAAAGATCAGCCTGTTTCACGTCAAGTTTCCCGTGAAACGACCTTCACTACAGTCACTACGCACTTCAACATTCATTCAAACATTCAGTCCTTCAAATTATCCAACTAGCACATTACGAGCTGATTCCCTCTCGGTCGTCGCACCGACCGGCGCAGCCATCCCTATCCCTTCTGCGTCATCTCCCTTGCTGGACAAGGATCCTTTTGCCAACTTGCGCCCTCCCCCTCCCGGTACAGATTCTGATATTTCTGTCGCATTGTATCCTCCGAGATCATCTACTGTACTACTTCCATCGCAAGCGCACATTCAACATCACACACCTAAACGTCCGAAGTCATCTGGCCACGGACAAGTCCATCCCGCCAATACAAGACCAGCTTTTTCTCCTCGACCGTCGTTGCCCTCTTTGCACACCCTAGCTAACATGAACATTGGCATTTCCCGCAAGGTACGCTTTTGCGAAGTTGATGACGACTTATGGCGTTAATTTAAATTAATGATTACCATCAGGCTCGTAAAGGGACCCCTGGTGCCCGATTACCACATGAACCTTGGAACATGGACCCTAATACCTATCTCGGTCCTGCACTTGATGCAGGACCCTCCCAGCCGCGGCGCGCAGCTATGGTTCCACAGATTTCAGAGTGTTTGGACGCCAGACAAGGCTTCACACTTGGTTCGGGAAGCACCTCTTCTTCATCTTCATCAACATTATCAACGTTAGAGAGAAGATCCACAGATCCGGATGACTCCGAGATTAGGTCTCGTTCCGCTGATGGGGGACCAACATCAGCGTTGCATGATGATGCCGATATTGATTCCCTTCCGTCTCTCTCTTATACAACCTCTGAGCCTTCTTCTGCGCTCTCACGTTCTTCATCCATACTATCCTCCCCCTGGTTCAAGGTCTCGACCGACCAAAATAGCGTCTCTATTAACCACGCACGGGCTCCCGGCATGCTTTCCGCCCACGAGAACTACGGCAAAGATGAAGACAATCCTTTGAGCTATCACTCTGATTTTGACTACTACCTGCAATCACATTCTGATTATTCGGACTCGGATTTAGACTCGCCTTCAAAGGTTAGATATCAAGCGCAGTCCCCAGAAATTACCCCCGCGCCCTACACCTCTCTTTACTCTCCATATACCTCTTCGGATTTTGTGCGATCCGTTCACACCATGCCTGTCACCCTATATGAGCCGCCTCCAAACAAGATGTCACTTTCCTCACCGTCAAGACTTGAGGATGCGCCACGTGATAGTAACGGCGCACCTGAAAAACGTGGGTCGCTTCCCACGCGAGATGGTGACGAGGACAGAAAGGATCGTAAATACGATGGAAGAAAGGAGGGGGGTTATTCTGGAAATCATAGTTCTGGAGGGCACGGTCATGGAAATGGCGGAGATGATGGGGACAGAGGGCGCAGACCCATTACCCATTCTCCAGCATGGAGCGATTCGGAATGCAGCTCGTCTTCAGATGAAGGAGACAATGGTACTGTTTACTACAGCGTGGACGGAATCTCGAATGGACACTCCTCTCGGTCGCAGTCTCGCGCGCATTCCGCGAGAGTAGTTTCGGGTTCAGGCTCAGATGATGATGTCCCCCTCGCTCAACGCATGCCTACGGCACTTACGGCCCAAAGGTCTATTCGGAGGCAACTGCGTGACGAGCGCCATCAACGGAGGTTGGACCGTGCGAAGCGTGCTCGTGCAGCAACGCCATCTGAACAACCTCCTGTTCCTGCCCTTCCTCATACTGTGATTCATGACCGGCAACGTTCCACATCCGCCGCGCCTCCATCGAGAGGTGAGAGAAATCGTACCAAACCAGCTCTCACGGAACCTTTCCCAGTTGATGACCTGGCGAAGAAGTTAGCGAGTCTTCAAACGGCGATCCATCCGTCAAGCGCGCCACAGTCCTTTAACATGGCCGCTTCTGCATCATCTGCAAGAGCACCCGTCTCTGCTCCCGGCTCGCGGGCTTTTCGTCCACAAGCCATGGATGAGATGGGATTCCATCAACACACTCCGCCCTATACCACTGATAAACCGTCTCAAGAAAGACAGTTGAGATCCATGCGATCCTTCCATCGTCCAGAAGGACGAGCGACGGATACAGCTCAGCCATCTGTAGAGTCATCCCCATCGCGCCTCGGACGTAGACCGACGTCCACTTCGCGCAGATCCGAGAACCAACCCGTCCGCCGAGACAAGTCTATCACCCGGCCATCCAGGGACTGTCCAGAGAATCGCAATGGTTCAGACTACTTGAAATCTGCCCGAGCAAGTGAGGATAACAGGAGGCCAGTGCCGACAATGCTGACAATTCCTCGCGTATCGGTAGATCAGGACGCCGGGCAGCGTGTCCTTCAGCGCCCTCCTGTTCCTGCCGTCGAGCCGGTACAATCACGGGCTCCGCCTCCGCCGGTAACAAAAGTGTCGGTCACCCAGCAGCGAATCTTCATTGGAGATATGCAGCGATTTAACATGGTCGAGATCACTGATAATAGCACTGCTGGTGATGTCCTTTCTTTGGTTGCAAACCAAGGTTCGTTGGACCATACGGAAGTCTGGATGCTATTCGAGCTCGCGAATGACTTTGGCATGGGTGGGCAAATTTCCGCATCTTATGGATATTCATCGCTTACGCAATTACAGAACGTCCTATCCGAAGTTACGAGCTACTCTCAGACGTGACCTCCTCTTGGAATAAAAACACACTCCTTAACGCATTTGTGATCAAACGTACCTACCTGGCACCCTTCTTGAGCCGTTCGGTGTGTTTTCTTGCTTGTTACCGTTCGAAATCTATTGACTTGGTGTCGTAGAATATACCCACAAGCTCACCTACAAACCGCGGATGGGTGGAATGGGAGAGCAAGAAAGGCAAGTGGACTAAACGCTGGATGGAGTTGCGAGAGCACAGCTTGTGGCTGTCCAAGCGCGACACGGTATGTCGTCTCCCTTGGTTTTTCAAACCTACCTCACGCTCACCTTGTTGTAGGGAAAGGACGAGACTTTCCTCTGCTCACTCTCCAATTTCGATGCGTACTATGTCACCAGAAAATACAAGTCTCCGAAACCGTTTGTGTTTGCCATCAAATCAACTGACAACATCTCACTATTTGAGAATGTGTCGGACTATCTTCACACCTTGTCATGCAACCAAAAGGATGGCGAAAGATGGATGGAAGCTATCCTCGTAGCTAGGGTAAGCCTTTGTTCGACCATTTAGATCTGTTGCTCATTACCGTCCAGTCCTATGTTCTTTTCCAGGAACGACATGTTCTATTCGCAAAACCAGGTGATTCCTCGTCGAACTCTAATAATGTACTATCTCGGTCTCGGACTAGAAAGCAGTCCATCTCTGGACGCCCCACCCAGCCTCTCGTTAATGTCACACCTGGCGTCATATTCGAACCTGGCTCTCTCCTCGCCAAGCGCAAAGGAGACGTCATGTCATGATGGGTACTGGATGCCCTCGACATTCACATTCATTGTACACGTACGGCTGTAACTACGTACTTTTTCGGTGTATCCGTATTCTATACCCATGTATATGATATTTCAAAACATGAGGATTAATGATTCAAAGGGAACGAGAACAAGTACCTTTCAGCGCTGCAGTTCGTAATCATGTCAATGTTCGTTCTCGTTTCCCGAGGGAATATAAGCCCCGAGTTCTGAGTTTTGAGGAGTGCACTGCAAACGTGTAGCATGGATCTGATCATTACAGACATGCGGCCAAGTCATCTGACTGAGTGGTGTTATCTGTCCATTAATCCTTATGGCCCCCAATCTCCTCTCAGTCTGCGTTGTCATGACGCGTTGTCCCACAACAAAGGTACTTAACGGGCATTATAATGGCATGGCATGGCATCATCATGATCAAGAGAAATACATAATTTTGCGAGGAGATGCCGTGCTGCTCAAGAGAGGGCGCAACGAGAGAGTGAAATGGTTATTTCTAGACGAAAACATAAATACAACCACGACAAAGTGCAGAGGAAGTGGACTAACCAAAATAATACCATCGAACCGCTGTTTGAACCAGGCCATGGTGTCATCCCTCCTCACCCGATGTTGGAATCCTATACGCGCGCGTCTCTCCTTTCTCCTTGCAACACGTGCACCAGGGCGACCCATCACGACATAAAAGTCCATTCCAAAGATACCGATACCAGGATCATATCTCGCTCCAAGATCGATATGCTCCTGGATACCGAAACCGAAGTTTCCAGTCTCCGAAAAGTTCTTCCGACGGAGTTCATACTCCTTCACTTTGAGACCACGCTCAAGAATCTCCTCTGCCTTTGGCCCACGGATGGTGACGTGGACGGCAATCTTCTCGTTACGACGGATACCGAATGTACGGACGGTGTAACGAGCTTTGGAGGTAACGGGGGTTTGACCAGTGAGCTGCTCGAGGACTTTTGATGCACGGGTGAGACGATCACCAGACTCGCCAACACAGATGTCTATACAAGTTAGCACTCAGTGCCGGGGTTAAAAGCAGGAAATTAGACAAGGGTGCTCACTGATGACGAGCTTGTCAATCTTCAGCTCCTTCATGGGGTTGGTGGGTGCTGTTTTTTGTTCGGCCTGCAACATGGTGTTTAGTTAATGTTCAAGGTAAGCTTACGGATTTGCTCCTCACCATGGCGTATCCCAGCGTTATCTTGTCGCTGTTGTTTGCAGGTCTTGCGGTTGTATTGAACGCGTGAATTGGGTGGCTGAACTTTATTGTATGAACTAGGTGGCAAATTCGGCAAATCCCGAATAACTAAAAGAGTCTTCATGAATCATTATGTAATATTGCCTCCAACTCAAACCCCTATTGTCGACTGCACGGCAGGCATTGGTACGCATCCCGTCCCGATCTTTAGATGAAGACTACATTTTTCAATGTCATTGTTCATTATACGAAACATTTACGAAGGTAAGACGAGGGGGAGCATGACATCTCACATTAAGCAGACGTTCCCAGCTCCGGGAAGTATAACGATGAATCATGATGAGATCATCTCTGGTCTACGCGCTTTAGTTGCGGGTACCACACCAGGATGCACCTGAGGGTACAACACACGAACAGCGACCTCGTAACTCATAGTATTGGCAGGCATTCATTCCATACATATTCACGCTCTGCTTCGTTGTTTTCATATTCAATACAAATGTTCAAAACCTGACGATTAGCAACGAGAAACAGTAAGGAACGAGAATAAGTGCGGGAGCCTAATACGACGGAACGACTGACTTCTTTCGATTGGTCTGCCCAGGGAATAGGAATTAATTTTAATCCGACGATATCTTCGGCTTCTTCTTGGCGGGTCCTTCATCACCTTCCTTAGGACTAGAAGCCGTGATTTTCGGTTTCGGTTTCGGTTTAGGTTTTGGTTTCGGCTTCTCCTCATCATCAACATCCATGGCGTCGTCGTCCTGTTTCTTAGCTTTTGGTTTCGCTTTTGGTTTGGGTGCAGCTTTCTTGGGTTTGTCTTCATCATCTTCCGCTTCGCTACCAGCTGCCGCCTTGCCCTTCGCCTTCTTCTTGGTCAATTTCTTCTTTCCTTTGGCTGCATTTGCCATTTCACGATCTCCGCTAGCATCGGACGCGGTCACTCCACCGTCAGAATCTGAGTCGCTTTCACTCGGAGAACCCTCGTCTGTCGAAGAGGCCTGGAAGTCTTCATCTGTAACCCCAGGATGAGAGTTAAATCATGCTGTAGTAGAAATGTCGCACCTTCTTCGCTATCCTCATCATCATCACCACCCAATCTTGGCTTGGGTCTCTCATCCCCACTGCTGGCAACACTCTGCATTTCCTCATCAGAGGAGTCACCACCAGCGGCCAGCATATCGACATCGGGCACCATCTCGTTCTTCAACTTAACCTTCTTGTCCTTAAGGTAAGCCTCAACGGGTTCGTGTTCCTCTTTGTTGATCGACGTGAATGTGTACTCTGGGCCACTCTTGGTTACAATTTTCAGATCGAACGTGCGAGCTGCAGTGGCGCCCATGCTTGCACCAACCCGAGAGAAGACACACTGATGAATATCGGATATTTCGATGAGAGTGGGTTGTTTAGAAACAAAGAAGATGTATTTCTCTAGCATGAACAAGTCGCCTTGCACAGCCTTGAGATTGGCTTTGATGCCTGGATGGCCATCGCGACTAACACATGGAGCTTAGCAAATGTATAAGCGGCGACGTGAATTGCTCACCTTTTGAATGACCCTAGGCTGATTATCTTTTTCTTGGACAGGGCACGGAAAACACCTGACACGACCTCAAAAGTGGGATCCTCGTAGTTCTTTTTCAGTCTGTCGTACTTCTCGATGTCTTCCCTGATCATGACATAAATGGTGGATCATAATGTTGAGACATCGATGAGACTTACTCCGCCATATTGAGCTCCGCGGTGGTCTCTTCTTCCCGGGCAAATTGCATGACGAGATAAGAATATCTCGTCTGTCCTTGCCGAATGGGCGTGCTCAACCCCAACTACAACGCTGTTAGTTGTAGACCAAATTAACGCAGAATATGGCTTACGATAAAGAGCACATGTTGATCATCTTTGGGTAAGAGGAATAATCGCGCAATGCTGGAATATAAGATTTTATAGTCGTACGTCTTGCCCCGGAGACGCAAGAAGTCGAGGAACATGTCAACATCGTATCGTCCACGAGGGGTCAAGATGAGAACTTCTTCGAAGCTCAAAACCAAATCTCCAGAGACCTGGCCAATATCTGCTTTGTCTTTGACGGCATCATGGAATGCTTGTGCTGCGCTCATCTCCTCTCCCTCTCCTTCCTCGTCGTCGGATTTTTGTGAACCAGCGTCTGAACCTCGGATGCGAGCTTGGGTACCGGGGACATAGAAGCGAATCTCCACCATCTCGTCTGGGGCACTGCGAGAAGCTTTCTTTCCTGATGGTGTTGCCGCAGTGAATTCTAGTGAGACTTCAGTGCGACCAGCAATGTTGGAGTTCGCTACTTGGCTCAGAGGGAGCTCAAATGCCGTCTTATTAGACACCAGGAATGCCAAATCTTGACCTGAAACAGATGTTTGCGATAAAATTGGGAAGAGTCCAATGTGCCACACCTTGGATGTCCGTTACACCCCAGTTCCAGCCTTTGAATGTGACATCTTTGACTTCCAGGGTCACCCCAAAGTGCTGTTTAAGTAGACCTGCGAGCTTATCGTGGTCCTGCAAGACTCCTTAGCAGTTGTATAGCTAATACTTGGAGCTCTTACGAACCTCGCGCAAGAAGCCATCAAAAGTTTCTCGACGTCTGTCCTTTAGCCCTACTCTTAGCTGAAAGTTCCGCGCCACGCGATACCACTGAGCCCATTTGATGTCGGCAGACGGTACGGCTGTCACTCCCTCAGTCTCTTCGCCCTTCCAGGCCATCCCGCTCGCTGCCACACGAAATTCTGAGAAGACGTCAGTTGAGGGATGCGAGTTAGATATAAATCTCCTACATACTGCCAACTTCGGATGACAGGCCATGATAAATTTTGTCGAACTGTGTTGTCGCCATTACAGACAACAGAAGGAGTCTGGTAAAACTGAATGGTAGTTGAGAGCAATCTCGACAAGCACAACGCGTCCAATGACAAATAATCGCGTTCACCGCGTTTTCCTTATATATCGACGTTTGCTACAGACTACCAGGTGGCTACATTGTACAGCCAACCCGCGATGGATTCGACTCAAGAAAGAACCTTTTGCAAGTGGTGAGCCAGCCGACTGTGCGTCACCATTGATGCATAACAAGTTCATTTCGTTATCCAGGCTTAACACCAAACTTGAAGCAAATGGTTACCCACCTATGCACTCGCTCGTCCAAGACCTTTCGGACGGCGTGCGCTTAATCCAGCTCATGGTAAGAGGGTCAAATACCCTCTGGCTCGAGTGATTACGATTCATGTCTCGTCTTCCACAGGAGATAATGGGTAAGGTTGTATGTCCTTCTAATCTTATGTGTTTATTGATAGCCCGGGGGTTTTCACAGGTGATACATCTCTCGGTCGATACAATAAAAACCCGCGAATGCGTGTTCAGAAGGCGGAGAATGTTAACAAAGCACTAGAATTTATACGACAACGGGGTATCAAGTTAACAAATATCGGCCCAGAAGGCATGTTGTAATGCTGTTCCAGTCGGGATGAACTTGGCTAACGGGCTGACTTCAGATATTATTGATGGCAACTTGAAATTGATTTTGGGTATGATCTGGACCTTGGTTTTGCGTTTCACCATCGCAGATATCAGGTGAGTCAAATGATACAAGAAGATGCCTAGTTGAATGTCGCTATTTCAGCGAGGAAGGCCTTTCGGCGAAGGAAGGCTTGCTCCTTTGGGCTCAACGCAAAACTGCCCCGTACAAAGAAGTCGACGTACAAGACTTCTCTATAAGTTGGTCGGACGGGCTTGCGCTGTTAGTACACTCTCCTGCTGCAATACATGCTGGCTCACTCTTTTAGCTGTGCCTTGATCCATTGTCATCGCCCCGATCTGCTAGACTATGACAAACTTGACAAGGCACGTAGCAGTGAATGCACTCGCACACATCGTGCCTGATTGTGTTGTTCAGTCCGATCGACATGGTAATACTCGCTTGGCATTCCAAGTGGCTGCGGACCATCTTGGTGTCCCTGTAAGCTCAAATTAGGTTATGCCCGCGCAGACACTTACTCAGCCCTTGCAGCAACTCCTTGAGGTAGAGGATCTGTGTGATTCAGCGCGTCCAGATGAACGTAGTGTCATGACCTATATTGCGAGTTATTTCCATGCTTTCTCCACGATGGGTATGTCGGGAGCTAAACCGTTGATAAACTGATTTAGCTAATCACCTGCTTAGATCAAGCTGAAACGGATTCCCGACGCGTCGAAAAATTTGCCGAACTGATGCAATCCGTTTGGACGAGTAAGAACGACTACGAGCGTCGAGCTCGCGCTGTGCGCTTATTCATATTAATTACTGTTCATAGCTCATGTGCTTTTGTATCCCTTAGCTGCTACACGCTCTTTCTGAGGTTCAGCAGAAGTGGTCTGCTAGCCGGTTCACTGGCACGTACGCGGATGCGAAGGAACAGTCTACCGCCTTTACAACTTACAAACATACCACCAAGCGCACTTGGGTGACAGAGCGACAGGACGTCACTACACTCCTTGGCAACATACAAACGAAGCTTCGGACTTACGGGCTAAGAGAATACACCCCTCCTCCCGGTCTTGCGCTCTCAGTGGGTGGTTAAGACACGATGAGTTAACTTTGAACCTGATCGTGTATTTTTGAGTTCTAGGACCTGGACGATGCATGGAGTGACCTGCTCCAATCCGAGGCAAATAGGTCACGAGCAATCAATGCACAGATACGACAGTTAGTCATACTTTCTATTGATCGCCTCCGAGTTTAACCAATCGCCTAGGATCAAGGAATACTTGCGAAAAGAATTCGCGGATTTGGCTAATGATTTTTCGCAACGCCTACATGCGATATCGTTGGAACTTTCGGGCGTCGCAGGGCCGCTGGAGGTCCGTATCTATTTTGCAAAGGAATGGCAAATTATTTATGATGAAATAGGACCAGCAAGATCAAGTAAAGGAAATTCAAACCCGACTACCAACATTATCTGACGCCCTTGCACGCGTGGCGAGGGCGGAACAAGATTGCGCTGTAGCAAATGTAGAAGAAAATGACTACACTGTGTTCACATGTCAAGATCTTGAGTTTGAACTGGGTCTTGTGACGCAGAGTATCGTGAAGAAGATATCTTTTATTGACAATCAGGTCCGCATATTTTTGAGCACACCCTACTTGACTAACATAGCGCAGATTGTCTCCCGAAATATGACTAACCTAACTCCTGCGCAACTGGAGCAATTTGAGAGCACCTTCCGATACTTTGACCGCGATGAGACAAACACCCTAAGCTTGACAGAGATGAGCTCAGCTCTAGCTAGTCAGGGCCTTGTATACTCAGTAAGTGCATTGTGAGCTAGATGTCTACGCTGCTCATCAGGCCATTGCTCTGTTAGGATGAAGACATAGAGTTTATTTACGACCAGCTGCTACAAGACTACGGCGCAGTCACCTTTGAAGCCTTCATCAATCTCTTGGTGAGCAGAGTTTTTCTCCGCGATCAAATGGCCTTCTTACAGACGTTCTGCACAAGGTCGACATAACGGAAGATCAGACGTCTCCTGAGCAACTACGCGAATCGTTCTGTGGAATCGCGGGTAATAAAGTATGTCACTTTTATCTTCGCAGCTGTACATCTCCGATAATAATAATACTAACACTAATTTTGCAGCTGTTTGTAACTGAGCTCGATATGCGCTTGGCTCAATTGCCCATAAATGCCATTGATTACTTGCGTGAGGTGATACCTTCGAATAATAACGAGGTCGGAGAGGCAGAGTATGACTACGAGGCTTGGCTCCAGGATGTATTTGCATAGTGTGAAGCAATAAATCCATCGCTGTAGGGTTAAGCTCAAATGCAAGTCAAGACATTTCGTTCTCGCAAGTACAAGTCCCATGGATGTATTCTAAATAATATGAACGTAACTCGCACTCTTGATGTTGTACAACTTCTTCTACATGCCCACCAATTTGGACCCCTTGGAAATCGCTTCAGAGGAAATACTCATACCATCGAAAGGAACATTTCTACTGAAGGATTAAGGTGGGCCAATTTTTGTTTTGAGTGACATGAGAATTTCGCACAAAATAAGTGGCCACTAAGTGAATACACCACATATTACAGCTGTTTGCAAGAAGGTCGTCAGTACGCGTGATCTGAGTGAACGAGGAAATAAAAAATAAAAATCCTAGACCCGTCACGTGCCGCTGCCTGCACGCCTATGTATAACGACGCCATATCGTACAATCAGTCATGACGTGACTCAAGCTTGCAGCTGGAAACCTCTATGAGTACAATGTGCTCACTATTGGACAGAGCGTAAGATGCGTAGAGTTTCCCCCCCACCCGTGGATCTTGTGCATTCGTTTCTGCTTTGTCCTGCAAGTTCTGGTCTGTCAAAGCCGCTGGTGCTGTTTCGTGTTTATTGTCGTACGGCGCGACGATACGAGCCAGGTTATTTTATTAGGTCTATCTTAGACCTATATATACTGCCACACTTCACTACTGTGGCTCATCAGCACGTGTATTGTAAGCTTTGGATGGTCTCGCTATATCGGATCTCTCGGGGGTCGTAGTATCGCGGATCTCTTGGCTTGTTCAACAACAGTGTTCAATTTTAACAGTGGTCTCATCGGATAGTTCATCGAAGATGGAAGACGTAGCTGATGACACGAGGAATATAATGATGATAAGATAGGACGCAGGCAGTGGCACGTGATAGGTCTAGGATTTTTTATTTTTTATTTCCTCATTCACTCAAGATCACGCGTACTCTGACAACCAGCTGTAATTCAACGGTCTGACGAGTAGTCACGTGCCACAGTGTACGTTTCTGCATCCACACTCGGGACTTTTGTATTGTGCCTCTCGCCTTCATGACGCCTCGCGCTTCCCCCTCTGTTGACGGTTCAGATCTCCGACCCGCAAAGCGCCCCCGTTTATCGAAATCTACTCTTCGTGTTCTCAGCGTCTGGGATCAGCTCGCTGAACGCTACAACAGGCGTCTTGATGAAGATGACATAGTCGACCTCTACAGCGGCGCTATAATCAGTGACAGAGGAGTGCTGAAGAGCGCAGAAAAGGATTATGATATTGGTCATTTTGCTCATGACGATAATTGGGACGACCAAACACAGGATCAGGCGGACGCGGACGCAGACGCAGACGAGTTAGATACTCTACCCGCTCCTGAAACTATGGCATCGACTTCGGAGCTGTTACGCGCTATACCACCGCTTTCAGCAACTACGGATTCCGATGATCTAAACGAGTTTTTACAGGCCGAAAGGAGACGAAGAGAGTTGTTGGACGATCAAGACGGCGAAGGCGAAATGTCTATGGAAGAACTGGATGCAGTAAGAGAGGCCTTACGACGACAGGAAGATGAAGAACAGCAGGGGGATGAAGAGCAATCGGAGATCGTAGCAGAGGACGAGTCTGAGGATGAACTTAGTCTATGGCAGCACGAGGCTAGTGCTGTGTACCACATTGCCCGCAAAGAATCCGAGCAGGGTGTTGCGGAAGGTGAGGAAAAGACAAATGAACTCACTGATTCTGACGAGGAGTTTGCGACACTCCTCGAGCGACCTCCACGAGTTTGGAAGCGCAAGAGAGTATCTTCCTCTTCTTCGCAACGTCGTACACCGTCTGGACATACACCAGGTAACATAGCCATCCTCACATCTGCGCAATCATTTACAAATGATATGACCTATAGTATCCGACACTTCTCCGACTGCATCAAGCATCCAGTTCTCGTCCTGTACACCATATCCAGATACCCCAGGTAACATAGTCACCCTGCAGTCTACCCAAGCGTTTGCTAATGGTATGATTTGTAGCACCCGACACTCCGACTCAATCAAGCACCCGCTTCGCGTGCCCTATATCATGTCAAGCAACTCCAGGTAACGTAGTCACCCTACAGTGTGCACGATCGTTTACCAACAGTACGGCCTGTAGTACCCGACACTCCAGCTCCAACAAGCACCCGCTTCGCCTCCCGTATATCATCAAAATATACTCAAGGTAACCTCGCTCCCCCACAGTTTGCACAACCACAACCATTTACCAACTATGCGGTCTGTAGAACCCGACATTCCTCCGGCCGCATCAAGCTCCCGCCTCTCATCCCGTGTATCATCTCAACATGTTCCAGGTAACTTAATCACCCTCACGGTTTAATCGTTTACCAATGGTATGATCTGTAGTACCTGACAGTCCAGTTTTGTCAAGCACCCACTTCGCTTCCCGTAAACCATCTAAAGCCACTCCAGGTAACGTAGCTACCCTCACAGTCTGCACAATAATAAGCGTTTACTAACTGTGTGTTCTATAGTACTCGGTACTCCTCTGGCTGCGCCAAACACCCGCTTCGCGTCCTATATGCCACAAACTCCAGTCCCCACTTTCCCCTCGCATTCCGTTAATCTTGATCCCACACAATCGCCGCAACACCTTCTCTACCAGGCAATGCAACACCTGTCATATGCATTGTCTGCGTTATCCTACAGCTCGCCACTTGTGCCACCGCCACCAACAGCTCCGTGGGGGGATGCAGGTTTCGCTCATCCATGGGGACCACGGACCACGCTAGATGATGACACGACCCTCGTGGATGATGATAGTACACCTGAGGTGGACAATGATGGTGGTGCAGTGGAGAATGATCGAAGACGGATGGAGTCCAGGAGCCCCATAGGTCCCAAGAGCAAAATTGAGTACCGGAAGGATATTCAATCTGGTCGATCCCACCCTGTCCAAGGGGACAAACAGGGCAAGCGGATCGTGGCGATGAGACGAAATCACGAATCCCCATTGGACGCAAGAAATCCGGTTGCGCGAGTTCAATCTGGTCGATCCCACCCTGTCCGAGAGGACAAACAGGGCAAGCGGATCGTGGTGATGAGACAAAGTCACGAATCCCCATTGGATGCAAGAAATCCGGTTGCGCGAGCTAAGAAGAAGGGCAATGTAAAAAGCAAATAGTAAGGTGCATGCGTCATTTCCCGCCCCGTCGACAGATATCGTATTTAAGTTGTTATTTACTATTGGAATTTTGAAAAGCTGTTGTACTATCACGGCCTTCTTCATATACCAACTTGCCAAGGAGATGGCGTCGCCGCGTCCCGAGAACGAGAATAAATTGTGCATTACTGCAACCAATTAACGTCCTAGGCTGACCAAAGTCTGGCGTGATAGAAACCCTGTTATAAATAACTTAGACATCGACGACTCGGAATATAACGTCAGACTTTATACTGTACTACCAAATTTCTTCCCCATATACGCGGCGCACGATGGTGCAAGGCATGACAGGAATTGTGAGGCTACTGGTTATTATAAATTCCAGTGGCTCAAATCTTTGCAGGAACTTACGAAGCTCATTAAGAGTGATAAAGTCCCGGGTAAAGGTATCACGACTTTCGACTACATCGAACACCTTGTTTAATCGCATATGCCAACATAGATTACCTTATCGTGGACGTCAGAGACGAAGACTGGGAAGGGGGAAATATCAAGGGCTCTCGGAACTGTCCATCTCAAAGATTCCTGTCGGAGGTTGATGACCTCGTCAAGGATACCAAGGATATACCAATCATGATCTTCCATTGTAGACTAAGCCAGGAGCGGTATGGATAGCCCATTGTGATCTACCCAGTATTTACCACCTATTTTAATTGCTTTCACAGCGGGCCAAAGGCAGCCAGGGTACGCCCCTTCTTCCAGACACATGTATGACAAACACTGAGAACAGGGCAGATCTACGAGGAATCCTGCAACGCTTTGCATGGCACGGATCGCACTGTACGCGTGCTTCAAGGAGGCTTCCTCCAATTCGGAGAGATGTACAAGGTAATGTTGCATTGTTCAACTTAATTAGCTTAGAATGTGTCACCGACCAGATACTTCAAGGACGATCCAGAGCTGGTTGAAAACTGGAGGGAGGTTATTTGGTAGTGTAAATCTTGTTGATAATAAGAAGTCAGGTTAAATAGGTCGGCTGCTAGTCACGCCCGCTAGCTTCCCTCGCTTGGATCTGTTGCCATGTCCTTCTTGATAAAGCGTTTCGGCATTTCTTCGACCACCCTTTGGAGCTGACGTCGCTCTGCTTCAATATTCCTTTGGCAGACGGTCCTACGAAAATATATCAATGGGCGTATTTCGGTACAATTCTGCTCGGAGAACGTACCATGTGCCTAAGGAAACAAGCATAAAGGTTCCTACTGCCCAGTGTGATCCGACGAGGACGCCTGATTGAAAGATATGTCGATGATAGCGAGGGTAAAATAGGTAGAGAACGCACCAGCACTCATGATACGAATGACTCCTACGCCCACACCACTTGCGATACCGCTCATGAGACTGTTTCGAGCGCATGGTATCTCCCCAAGACGTTGAAAATCATCAGCTATTGATATGCGCTAGCTTCGCACAGGTGTTCAGCCGTATTTGCGACCCATAATAACCAGGAAGTGCACCTTGAAAGCTTCTCTGGCATCTTGCCAAAAAGACCCAGTTGTTTCGACCTTGTAGACAGGTCTGCGAGACCCAGAAGGTTGGCCTGATGATGGGACCTGCGTTCCGTCTAGAGAGTCGGAGGACATGATGAACGCAAATTATTGGGACATTTGCATGCGGTGTTTTACTTGCCAGGCTGCCATAAGTAGTGGGGCATGACGGAATACATGCGGCGATATTTTCTCACGGCTCGTTCCGGCCAAAAAACCAGTTGAATCCGCTTTTCTCTCTTTCCTTCAGCTCAACCGTCTCAATTCGCATACATCATGTCTCTCCCTCAGCCAGTTCCCCCCTCATGGAAGGTGGGACGCATCTCGCGAACAGTGGTGATGTCGTGAAACTTACTGTACATATGTTCAGGACCTCGGAAAGTCCTCTAATGACTTGTTGGGGAAGGACTATCCTTTCCATGGCACATCTTTGGAGGTCAAGACCAAAACGCCCTCCAATGTTGCATTCAAAGTTGGCGGAAACCGGGACTCGAAATCTGCTGTCATTACCGGTGATATCGAGGCCAAGTACACTGACAAGAAGAACGGCCTTGTCTTCACCGAGACATGGACGACTTCTAATGTGCTCAAATCTCAGCTTGAGCTTGAGAACTACCTTGCCAAGGGTCTCAAGCTTGATATCGCTACATCCTTGACGCCCGACAAGGGACAAAAGTCGGCCTTGCTTAACGCGATCTACAAGCAGTCTGGCGTCCACACCCGTGGAGCATTCGATGTGTTCAGGGTTCGATACTGTTTTATTCCTCCATGTTTAGTTCCTAATGTGTACATAATGTTAGGGCCCTACCTTCACCGCTGACACTGTCTTTGGTCGCGACGGCTTCTTGTTCGGCGCCGAGACGGCATATAACGTCACCGAAGGCAAGATCACTCGGTATGCCGCTGCCATCGGTTACAACGCTCCCGATTACGCTGTGACTATTCACGGTCTCAACAACCTTAACACTTTCGCTGCGAGCTATTACCACCGCGTCAGCGCTGACGTTGAGGCCGGTGCCAAGGCCGTCTATGATACGAAGGCGACGACTTCAGGCGTTGCTATTGAGGTCGGCACTAAGGCGTGAGTTTAGGGGGAAATAAATTGAGCCCTCGCTTGAGCATTTTACGTCTAGGTACCTCGACTCGGCTGCTTTCGTTAAAGCAAAGATCAACAACTCGGGAGTTCTCGCTCTCGGTAGGTCACTACGGGCCTTCTAATGATGTCTGTCTGACAAATTGGTAGGCTATACACAGGCCCTCCGTCCTGGTGTTAAAGCTTCCTTCGGTGTTGCTCTGGACACTCAACGCTTGTACGAGGTCAACTCCACAGGCCCAACTCACAAGGTGTGTACTTTCGTTATAATCTCGTGACTGTATGTATGTTGATTGCGATCGTTCGCCCAGGTTGGAGCAAGTGTCGTGTTTGAGTCGTAATCCTTGACAATCTATAGCTAGTTGTGCTTACGCCTAAATAATGACATGTTATCGCTCTACATATTGCTAAGTAATACGTTTTACTTGAAGCACAATGAGGATCGGTTAGCAAGAGTACAGCAGAGTTTATGACTGGATGGCAATCAGTGTTCTCCCACTCCTACGAGCAGACTCAGTCGAGGACCTGGTGCGTAGGCGCCACTATGATGTTATCACGAGCCGGCTGCAAGAACGACTTATACCATGGAATGCACACGCCCCAAGTTGCACATTCTAATATTCTAGTTTTGTAAACTGGTTCATGCGCACACAGCAAATCTACAATACATTAAGGTCGATTCCCTGAGCTTGGATATTCACCAGAAACATAGCTTCGTCGTTCAGAATCACGAGACCAGATTTCGTGAACATCATCTGAGCCGTGGTGCTATTCGTGTAGAACTTCCCGATCAGTATGCCTTCGGCATTCCACACGTGAATACCCTCGCCGCAACCTGCGTAGGCGTTTCCCTGAGTATGAGCTGAATGCCATCCGGCCAACCAGAGTCGATGTAGGCGAACACTCTGCGGTTCTTGAACGAGTGTGTCAATGGGTCAACGTCGTACTGATAGCTTTGAATTTTTTGTTTACTTCGGTATCTCATTATCATCACCCTTAATGTCAAAAACTCACATCGTGGACGGAAGGGTTTGATTTATTCCGAGAAATCCTCCAGCAACACCGGTGTCGGTGCTGATGTGTTTCTTATTAACGTTGCGAACCGAAGGACGATGAAAACTCACATAAATGCAGTTGCACCGTCTGAGGTGAATGCAATACCATTTGGGAGCACGAACTGATCAGCGACCGCTCTAACCTGCCCAGTGGATGGATTAAACATGTAAACTTGCGATGGCAGCATTGGCTCAGGACGAGATTCAATGAGATATCCGTAACTGCAGACAAAGCCTTCATTCGAATGGAAAACATTGAGATCCAACCGACAACTCACATAGGGTCAGTGAAGAACATTATGTTTGTTCCGGGAAGAATTTTGATATCATTGAGCGAGTTGAATTGTCTGCCTAACAAGTTGTCCAGCAGAACAGTGGCATTGTAGGGAGGGTTTGGGTTGACGAGCACAACTGAGGGGGGAAGAAAGGCACGACCTGAGGTGGAGAATAAAAGGTCTCCTTTGTATGGGCCTATTCCCCCGCCAACCATTTGGACAGTGTCGGGGAGGTTGATCTGTAAATCAAGACAGGAAAGCATAAATATGTTTATACCTAACTGGGCAGCATCAGCAGGATAGATTGTGCTACACGGCACTACAGAGTGCTACGCGACGCTACAGAGTACTACGCGACGCTACAGAGCGCTACGCGGCACTTTTGCTCGGCTGTTGTTTTCCTGATGAGAAGCGACCCACCGTTTGAACTTGGACGTTGACATCTCCGGTTGTAGAAGCCAGCGCCATGTCGACTTCTGTCATGTTGATCATGCTAACAACGCTGTTGTTATACCAGCCATCATACGAAAGTCGACCGCCGGTGCTTGCAAAGAAGAGTACATGAAGGTCCGGAACGTAGATGGGTGCTTCATGGGCGAAAGAAAAGCCGGGATGCGAAGCAATCCCACGGATGGTAGCATACGGTCCGGTGATCTCGAGAAATGAAGGATCAAATACCTGAATGAATGGGGGCGAGGTGTTGGTGGGGTTGAAGCCCACACTGGACAAATTACGCCATGCTGTGTAATTTGCTCCAACGACATCGTACTTCAGAGGATCGATGTACTGCGAGGCAGATGTCAGATATGGCACCGTATGATCCCTGTTGCCTGACAAACCACTGCTCCGAGAGGCATGGTAAGGTTTGAGATATCAGTGGAAGCTTTCGACACTGCAGCGAAGGCAACAGCGAGAATAGCACGCGCTGCTGATTTCGCCGTCGTCAATTATGACGACTTTCCCCGAAGTCTTGATTTCTCTTTTCAAAGACAGTTGTGAAAGGCTCAGAATTTACCGTCGCCGAAGGCCCCCGACCATTTCACGAAGAACGTGTGTCAGCCTGCAGGGCGCCAGCGGGATAGCGATGAATTTCATAACAATATTAATGATTGCGAATGACTTAGGGATTGGTCAATTAGATGCAGAGAAACCAATGCCAGTGGGCCACAATATTCAAGGAACGATTATCCTCATCCGTCTAGGGTGTAGGGAAGATTACATAATACATCACCCGCGTATTCCTGCTGCACTGCACCTTAAGGTTACCCTTGTTGGATTTATTTCGTTCCGAATCATATGCGAGCGCGCTGGGCCATATTTCTTTTGTAGTCGGGAAATCAAGCGGAATACAAAGCATTTGGTGCGTGTGGCACCTCGGAACACACGTAAACTGCAAGCTATATGTACCGAACTAATCAGCTTCTGGAACTATGGGCTGCACCAGTGGCTGTTTGTCCAGATATGCAGTCATCCTCAGCAGAAAATTGTAATCCGACCCATTGCCCTAAGTGGATATCTCAGTCAAATTCGACACACACTTTCTGCACTGAGAACTCACTATCATTGTATGCGGGAAGCCGGGGTCGAAAGGAACAACGCTTTCCAAGTACTTCATCTGCTCGGGTGTGAGCGATATCGACAGCGACTCGATGTTGGCCTCTAGCTGCTCCACTTTTCGCCCGCCAATAATCGGGAAGACATACGGCGTCTTTTGCAAAAGATATGCAATGGCTACCGCTGTGATGTGCTTCGCACCAACTTCTTTGGCTACCTTCTCTAGCGCTGTGCTTATGGCCCTCTCCGCATCATTACGTTCCCAGTTAGGACCCAAAATCATGCGGCCTTTCTCTCCTGTCTGCCGGCGGCGTTCTTCTTCCTCGTCGGTTCGGAATTTCCCAGCCGCAAGGACGTTCCAAGGTGCAAGCGCAAGACCTACGTGGATGAATGTGAGTCGAGGAGAGAAAGAGAAGAACGCTGAATCTACCTTCCGACCGGGCCATTGGGATGATGTCTCGTTCAAAGGCGCGGTCCATGACGTTCCAAGCACCCTGATAGATCACAAACGGAGATTTTCCGTGGTCGCGGGCATATTGGTTCGCTTTGGATACAACCCAAGCAGGAGTGTCGGAGATACCCTGCCGGTGATAGCTGTCAACGAACACTGGACTCGATATATACAAATGGAAGCTTACGAGATACAATACTTTCCCTTGTTGCACCAGCACATGCAGACCGTTCATAACCTCTTCAACAGAGGTCTCCCAGTCCCACCAGTGCACGTACAGGATGTCGATGTAGGAAGTTCTCAGCTTCTTTAAGCTGGCATTCACGCTGAGGTTCATTGACTTGACGTTGTTGCCGGTATATGACACCATCTGGCGGATGGTGTCGTTGCCGCGCTGATAGTTGGTCGTGTACTTGAATTATATATCAGCATCGAATTACATTCATTGAATTGAATTTCAACGTCTACCTTGGTAGCGATCACGAGTTGGTCGCGGATGCCCCTTTGCTCTGCCCACTCTCCAATGAGTTCTTCGGAGCTCTGATCTTGGCTGAGAGTTGTCAGAGACGAGAACAGAATGTACGGGACAATAACATCGTACGTACTAGTTATTGGCAGTGTCAATAAAATTCCCCCCAGCCTCGTAGAATGCATCGAGGAGCTTGAAAGAGGAAGCTTTGTCCATGCTACCCATGCCGAACTTCTCCCACTTGTCACCGATGCTCATGGCACCGAGCTGCAAGGGCGAGACGTGGATTCCGGCATTAGGGGATAAGACGCGATGCCGCGCAAGCCTAGATGACGGCTTCGATATGGGAGTGAATAACTCAGGCATGTCTGCGTAGTTGCGAGAAGTTTCCGATACTGGTTTTTTATCAGTCCAAAGGTGGGGACATTTTATATGTCATTCAGCCTGGGACATTATCATAATAGATTTGATATTGACTTTGTGTCAGCGCCGTCTTGTGATGAACGCGTCACCCGAGTAAAGCGGCAAGTAGCAGCCTGAAGGACCAGTGTTACAGCATGCCTGAGGAACACGTCGATGCCTGAGTAAGACGGCAGAACACAAGGTTAAATTTAACAATTGTGAGTCATGAAGCGGAATCTAAGAGGTCCTTATTGAACTTGGGGTTCATGCTAATTGTATTTTTTGCGTGATGATGCGTACCTTATCAAACAATCAAAGGTAACCCCCATTATTTGAATTATGCGCCAGTTCCGGCACAGCGACAACAGAGAGAAACCCATAGCATACTACAAACTGTAGCTCGTTTGTATATTGTAATGATTGTGCCGAGTCGGTGCCATATCATACATATCACTCAGTGTCGAGCTCGCACCAGTAAACTTCAATCACCGAAATCCAACACGTAGCTCCACTTAACTTCCTATGCTGAAGGCATACTTGGAACTAGTAGATAAGTATTTCAGGTCGACGACCCATGCAGTATGTGAGTGCACATCACTGTACTAGTGATGGCAGTTGTTTGTTTCCTATCAGTCTCTAAGTATTTGTTTACAATGTACCTACACTCCTTTTGATAGGACCGTCATGACCACACCGAGCTCTCGAACATGCCCGTCGTCTCCTACTCGCCTGGTCATTCCATCAATGTTACGTCCTACTCCGTCACTTTCAAATATCAAAGATCACCGTTCCAGCAACTCCATATCTGTGCCACCCATGACGGGTCTTGAAAGCTCAGCATCGTCGGTAACGAATCTTGATTTGAATGAAGGTATTCTTGTCCATGACGTGGACCCAGATGTGGACACCCCCCACAGCGAAGACACTGCAGTCGGTCAGGTAGACGACGTAGCTAGCGAGGAATCCAGGAAGAATTTACGGGATCATTTGAGGCGGACTTTGAGTGTTCAAAGAGAGAAATCAGGTCAATTTTTATTCGATCAGTGCATACAGGCACTTGTCTGAGAGCGTGGTAGATGCAAAGCGAAAACTCGATGTGAGTTGTTTGTCTCCTGACACAAGTGAGTAGTAACATGAGTCATGACACACATCCATGCGTCTAAAATTTGGCGTAGCTCTTGAAGGATATAGGCCTCGAGAATACTTTGTACTCACGGACGCTGGAAAACCTGTATTTGTTAGGTGAGACTACTGGCCCACGAAATGAGGTTTCATGATAATCGCCACCCCTCAGTCGCCCAGATGGGAAGGACGTCGAGAACTCATCGTCTATCATGGGTGTAGTGCAGGCCCTTCTGTCAGTTTTCCTCGAGGATGGCGATAAGCTCCGCTGTATAAACACTGGAAGGTTGCGGATAACCTTCTTGCTTCGGCCCCCTCTGTATTATGTCTGTGCTTCATCGTGGGGTGAGCCAGAGTCTGTTGTGAGTAATGGCCTGGCGTTGCAAATTATTCCTCACTTGATTTATTATGAACAAGCAAGACTAGATCACATCTCGAGTATCTACATCTACAAATACTGAGCATCGTCACCGCTTCCCAACTGCGACGGATTTTTGAGCGTCGCACGAACTTTGACTTGCGCAGGTTATTAGATGGTGCGATAAATGTATCTCTGCTGTACCTTGGTTGATCGTGTCCCTCCAACAAACAGGTGCAGAACCATTTTTATTTTCCTTGTTAGGTCGAATGGAACTCGACCTTGCAATGGCGACTTCCTCTTTAAATTGTCTGCAGTTGGACCAAAGCTTACGAGCGCGCGTTGCCGAAGCCCTGGTGCCAACATCAAAGATGAAGGTGATAGCTTTTACCGATCGATATGGTTCGAAGGGTTCATGAGACCCTTGTTTTAGGACACCCTCTACATCATCCTGATTGCACGGGGTCAGGTCATAACGTTGGTGCGACCTAAAAAGCATTCGATACACCCTGCTGGCACGTACCGTACTTTCGCTTTGTCGGCTGACCCTTATATCATTCCTGCTTTTTGCAGATATACACATCCTTGTCAATACCGTTTATTCGCCTTCTATTGTGAACTCGCCCGCATCTGCATCATGGATTCCGGTTTGTCTACCGAAGTTCAACCCTGCTGGATTTGTCAACGCATATATCACCTTTTTACGTCGGCCTGATGCAGACCAGAAATCTTATCAAAGAACAGCAAGAGACACCGAGAAGGGTGTTGCTGAAACCAACGCTAGCGATGTCGCCGAAAGCAGCCAAGGTATAACTTCATGGCAGACAACTAAACTTATAGAAGATTCTGGCATTGGACTTGTGTGCATCAGCGGTGGGGGCGAGTTTGAAATTGTGCGAGCGTGGTGTGATACTGTTACTCAGGTCTGCTCAAATCCTTACCTTCGAGAGTATATTCATGTTGCTGACTTCGCTGCAGAAGTTGAACGACGATGGATCCCTAGAGGCGATGGTCAAAGCTGTCGACTCTGGGCAGACAAACTACTACGCATCCCAGTTAGGAATACCTGGATTGCTTCACTTTGTGTATAAGTCGAGGCCACATGTTCAGATCACCTTGCCGGCTTTTGAGGAGCCTTATGATACCCTTGATGCAAAGCGGAGGTAATTTGTTCTGGTGTATCTAGTTTGCAGCATACTAAATCACAGCAAACAAAAGAATTGTCACCCTGTACCAGATCTTACATGACGCGATACACGCAAAATCTGGGCAAACAGGAAACCTAAAATTGCAATATATTCGGACCGACAAGGAAATAGTCATGGGTTGGGTAAGTGCTACGCTGCTCTATACTGTTGGATCTGATACTATGGTTTCAGATAACGCAACCTTTCGAGTTGTATGTGGTTTTATCGCCGCGGTTACCCAAGACTGCGGTGATAAATGCTGCAAACGCGGTTACTCGGTGGGTGAAGAAAGAAGAAAGCCGGCTTTTTTTGAGGGATGCTCCGGTCTTCTGACCAGTACTGTTATCAGATCGCCTTGACCTTGGTCGATGATCTGAACGCTATGTCGAGATTTCTGTATATGTAGAATAGTGTTGTGTTGGTATCAGATAGACGCGTATGTGAGGAACTTCGAAAGTCCTAGAAAGGAAAGATTTAATAATCACAATTTGACGCGTCTCAAGAGTTGGTTCTCATTTTTCCAGCCATGGCTGGCATGGCCAATATGTCCTCGATGTTCAGAACTTCCTTATCTAATATTTCATTGTATCGCACTGGCTTTCCTGCTCAGAGCAGGACAATTACTACGACAGTGAACAAGGTCTTCCAGAGGCCCGACGTTCCAAGCCCAAGAAGTCTGTCTGTCAATACCTACTTTTTACTCGTCATGCTTATCAGCTTAGTTCCAGGCAAGATATCTACGCCCCAAGACTTCCTTAAAGCCATTGGCCGTTCATCAGAGACCAAAATATCCATAGACAGCTGGGATGCATTCTGGCGCACATCCGGCTCGGACATGAAGAATGCTGGATTGAGCATTCAAGACAGGAGGTTCGTACATCCTCGCCTAAACTGTTCCTCACCCAGTGCGTCATGCAGAAACGCAGGTATATTCTTTGGTGCATGGAGAAGTTCAGACAGAATCAACCAATAGAAGTATTCGCGCATGAGCCAAAACCCAAGAAGAAAATAAGGGGGTGCGTACATGCAATATTACTTCTCATGAAGACCTGCCTTGTGTCTGACAATAATGTTGATTACTTAGTCGAGGACCTGCCGTTCAATTCGGAAAGCGCATCCGCTCCCGGAGAGATCAGTAATTCCGTATTCCAGCGTAATTTCGCCCTCTTGTGTCAGTACACAGTACACGCTATCTCAACGATATTCACTCAACAACCTTTGTTAATCTTTGTCGGCTTTTTTTTTGAGCTTAGCATCTACGCTCGCGGATAAATGATCTTATTGCCTAAGCTGCCCTTTGTCGGTTCAAGACAACTTCCCACGAGTTGCACTGGAAGTGTCGCTGGGAGCTTTCTTCATTCCACGTTGCAAACCACGCGTACGGAAGGCAAGCCGAGGCATGTCTTCTGACGTTAATCTACATCGTACACAGGAAACGAGAGGTTTCATTTATTCCGAGAAGAGCGCAATGTCGAAGTTAGTGGACCGCATATGTGATCGCCGGAGTCAATAATTGCAGGTTATGCCCTTTGTTGTGCCCTCAACCAATTAACATCGAGTTGTTTATGAGTCCACGTGGCAATCAAGCGTATTACAGCGTACCACCCCAATTCATCACATTCCCACCATGCTTAGACCTTCTTATCGCGATCTAGGAAGTCTTTCAAGCGCTAATCCCTTTTGTTCTATTCCGAGAACCAACCGGACAGGCACTAGGGGTCTTTATTCGCCTGGAGCGAGGCTGCCTCGATGTGACTTACATCGAGGGTCAAGTGTCGGAGTTACCTGAAAGAACAAAACGAGGTTCGGCAAGGTAGCTGAGACATGAAAGAAAGAAATCTATATAACCAGTTCAGTGCAACTCCGTCTAACGCCTTGCCTGAATCCTTGCTTTACTTGCCATGACATCCACTATCTACCGTCGTCAATCTATGGCGACTCTGTACGAGAAACTCCGCGCCCAAGATGGGGAGGACCATATGGCGTGGCTTGCCGAAGTTACGGCTGAATTCGACACAGATGACAAGCCAGAACACTTCGTTCCTTCTGTCCCCAGTCCACCTTCAGTAATTTCATCTGGTTCATCTTCATCAACTTCTTCGCCTCAAAGCTCAATCACTTGCTTGGACTCAAACGATCAATCCGACGGCGACTACGAGTCAGACTCTGATTCAGACTCAGAGATCGAGCCCATCCATACCTCAGATGTGCTTCTCTTTCAGCCTTATAACGACAACCGATATTCCTCTTCAGACTTGTGCGCTTTGTTTACATGTCGCGACGAATTAATCATCTCACAATCATTCACAGCCTAGCCCGCGCTCTTGATCAAGTCGTGGATCTTCCATATATCCCTCCCGTTGGGCCCCATTCTCCCATTAGCTTTGGGTCCAACGCAGAGTCCCAAGTCACGCTTCCAACGGAAGACATCCCATCTTCTTCCTTTGTTCCGCAACCAGCTCCCCAGCCTACTTCCTACGTAGTAGACAACTCGCGCTTTGTTAAGCGGTCTACTCGCTCCTTTTCCAAGCGTAACACTTCCGCCGTGTTACATGATCTAGATGAGGATGCTGAAGGCAATAGTGGTGCTGAGACAGACGATGAATATGTCCCTTCTCCTTCCATTAACCCGAGGAAACGGCGCCGTTTTCAACGCAATACCAGTGCGTACGCCATTGGCCCCAATCACCAATACGCATCTCCTCCCACAAAGCGTCCTCGCTCTACTGCCCTCCCCCGAAACGTGCAAGCCATCCCAGGCACTGCTCCAAGGCCCGCGAGTAAGACGAATATTTGGGCCTGTCCGTATTGCACGTGGGTTCAGAGCAACCGCCGTTCGCCTGACCTCCAACGACATGTTCGGACGCATACGCGTTATGAGAGACCTGCACAGTGGGTTTGCTGTGGTATACCCCTTGAATCCGCTACATCGTACAACGTCCCGCACACCGCTACTCCTTACGTTCGTGACGGGAAGCAATGGATTGGAGGATGTGGGAAAGAGTTCAGTCGGCGGGACGCCCTCAAGCGCCATCTTGGCAACGACCACATTTCTTGTGTCGGAGATATCGACGCGTTTGCTACCGGCTGCGATGGTTGAATGACGGATTTCGATGAAACTGATGATCACGACCATCTGATAGGTACGTTCAATATTCCTTATTTGCCGCGGATTAGATCGCTCATGGATTTGCACAGCAGTGCCTCTACATGTATTCTCAAGTATACCCCAAGGCTTGAAATAACGCTCATCTCTCACGAATTTTGGAACGAAGATTATGCATATGTATCACGTTTCTCCTAGTAGCAGTTATTGCACGAATTATCAGGCTGTACTTTACTTGCTTGTATTCTTACCATTTATCGGTTTTGGTATCACTTGTAATCCTCCATATAACGAATTTCTATTTTTCTCTATCAAGCATGCTACCGTTGTATCGAGACATTGTCAGTGGCTGGTTTGCTTTCTGCACCTATCCGGAACGTCCTGACCCCACAACTATGTTGACAGCTATCCTCTCGGAAATGCAGCAGGTCAGAACTCAGAATCATGTGCCAGAAATTAAGCAAATCAGCAATGCATCATACATAGTAGTAGCAACGAGATCGCGGGCCATGACTAGGAAGATCTATCGGCGCACGTATGTCTTACATTATCGATACACGGTACATCGATCCTTTCCGATCATGGGCGCTCTGGAGCGATCTTCGCACCTAACTGTTGCCCTTGTATCCAAATACCACGCCTGTTCCGTTCATCTCCTATGCACCACCACTTTTCCAACAGATCTAATGCAATGCCTGATTGTGGCGCAAAGAAGTCGAGCGCACCGACTCCCTTGTCGATATCTTTGTACACTTGAACTGTAACACGCATTCGTTTAGATGACATTTCGATAGTTGTTTCAACTCACTGCATTGAGCGTCAAAGGGAGCACCGGCTTGGAAAACGCCAGAAGAAAGGCCAAGCGCAATGGCGCCACCTCGTGTAGCCAGATACAACGCGTCTTTCCAATCGACGGCGAGTGATTTTCCATTGTTGTTATTTTGTGAGTCATCGGATATCTTTCTTGTACCATCTCTCATCCTGGCGACAGCAACCGCCTGCCTCATACTATTCATGATATCTATGCTATAGCCACCAGCAATATCCGAGCCAAGACCGACAGGTACGCCGAGGTCCAACGCTTCACGGAGAGGGAACGGCTTTTCTGAAAAATATGAGTTCGAGAGAGGACAGTGTGCCACCGCAGAACGATTGTTAGCCATCCGAGTGAGCATATCCGTATCCAAGAATGTGCAGTGAGCTTGAACGGTATTCGCTGTGAGCAAACCGCACTGGGATTTTGAATGTCATCAGCTCAGCGTCCGTTAAGAGCGAGAATCACTCGCCTCGTCAAAGATGCGAATATCATGTTTGGAGCGTTCACCCAAAACCCACTGCACCTCTTCGTGAGCTTCCGCCATGTGACTCTGGATTCGTACTCCTTTGTCATGAGCGAGTTTTCCGAGCCCTTGCAAAAGATCATCTGAGCACGTTGGTATGAACCGCGGTGTGATCACGGGTTCAACAAGGCGTCGGTGGGGCTTATAAGACGACACCAGGTTACGACAGTCATCGATGAATTCCTCGGCAGAGCGTAGTGACGATTTGGCGGAAGGTTCGATGTATGTAGGTCGAGACGAGATATCCATTGACAACTTCCCCACGAACGCCCGTATACCGATCGTTTGCATGGCTTCTGCTAGGATAAGGCTAGTGTTTTCTCGAATCAGCACTCATATTCTGAGGGTCCCTATGAAGGGCTGCACTGACTTCGTCGTGCTGTTAATCGTTCCAAATAGCAAAACTGCGCCAGTTCCAGCATCTCTCAGACGCTCTGCTAGACGACCATAGACCGACTTTGCGAGTTCTGGTTGGCTGTCCAAGCTTTCTTCAGCCTTGAACGCATATTCATCTAGCCACTGCATGAGAGGAAGATGGAGACCAGTTCCTTGGAACAGGAACTGCGGCGCATGCAGATGAAGGTCGCAGAACGTCGGAAGGAGAAAACTGCCAGGTGGTATGGATGTAATGTGTATGCTGCTTTCTCGCAGAAAATCCTGAGATGACTCGGCGTCAGCAGGTCCAACATAAGTTATAAAACCTTCTTGGTCCACAACTAAAGTACATGCAAATAGATGAGGATTTTTCGAGGGTAGAACGCAGTTGAAACCTCACGCAATAGATGGTCTTCGAGAATTTCAATTTGCCCTAATGAGGGGCAATGTACGAGGGTGCCTTTGAACGCCATTGCAATCTTCGTCGTCGTCGACATCATGTTGGTGTAAATGTTTCACTAGCATCAATCGATAAGATATCCCCTGATGAGGAATTATCCAAGCGCCCTTTGATGGGATCACATTATTTTCCCGAAGGCAGATGCTAAATGGAAAGGAAGAACGGCCGAGGATCACATGATAATCACGTTGCATCTTCAATTGAAAGTCGCGTTCATGTTTCACAAGTTCTCTACTCTACATGCTTTATTCCGTAGCCAATCTATCGTCACATCCTCCAAATGGTCATCGAAATCTCCAAATTTCTCGTGAAGATTATGATCACGAACAAGGGTAATTGCGCGCGAGGGTGAATCAGGGTTGGCCAATGAGAAATCCGATCCTGTTGTGAATGCAGGTGTTTGCGCTACGTATGGCCGCCAAAATGACGTGGAAGGCTGTGGTAGATACGGCTGTTGGATGTCAGACAGCTGTACATGGATGAATCAGTGTCAGTGAACATACGATCAAAGCTGGATCTCCTGTTCCAAACTTGTCACCATCGATCTTTAAAACGAAGGCATTTCATTAGTTTCTCAGTTGTGCATATGACAGTCAATATACTCACGACAAATGCAACTGCATCGTTGAATTGATCGCGGATTTTCTGGGCAACTCGCTCGCCGACAGGCACAAGGGCGGTGTCATCTAGCCTCTCACATGCTTGATAATATCCCACTAGAGTCCTCTCTTGTGTTTCAGCGTGTCCTTTTGCCTATAAAGGCACGTCATTCGTTGAATATAACGACGAAATGTTACAATAGGACAGATGTGACGTACTAAATCAAGTCCAATCTCCATCATAGGACTGAGGCTTGTCCAGTGATGGAGCAGAGGGATTACGTCCTCGATCACGACCGTGTCCGACATTCGTCTTCCAAGCAAAACACCATTCACTGGTAGATGAGGGTGCTTCGCTGCGTGAAAGAAGATCTTAAGGTACGCATTTTCAGAAAGGGAGTAGGACACCATAGTCACAAATCTGTTCGATGCCTCTTGAGAGTTCTCCTAAACCTTCTAGAGCCGTGTTGTAGTGTCACGATGTAGCTTGAGCATGATCCCGGTGGTCATTGGTATTTACACGTGTAGGTATAAATCTTAATAAACACCCGGGCCGTACGGGATGGTCAAAGGTCTTCACGTGGGAGAAGGCTCAAAACTCAACAAGTACTCTCTATAGTATATACTTACCATGTCGTCCACTGGCCCGGAGATATTCACCGCGACCTCAGCGTATTCTCTAGCTGGGGTTGCCATCATCGCCGTCATTGCAACCACTGGCGCAAAGGTTTTACTGCCAAAGAACGCGCGCTGGCAGGATTCGTTTGCCTTCATCTGGCTGGTTCGTTGCTCTCTTTTCCCATCTACCTGTAATGAACAAGATCGACAGGCATTTGACGCTTTAATCCATTTTTCCTTCGAGGGATCGTTTCTCTACCTTTCGACCTTTGGCAGGACTGTGAACTCCAGTGTGGGACCGTTTGCTGAACTATGTGAGTAGCCTACGTGGAGCTGTTGAGGTCGAGTCAACCGGATTTATTGACACTTACTCAGGGAAGGAGTATACTCGTGCGGATGCACGATGGGGTGTTTCTGACCCTACTGTCGTTTCTCTAGAGATTTTGACAGTCCTAGGTGCTGCACCTATGTGCTGCTATATCATCTGGCAAATTATCAATGATGACCCTGCCCGTCACTATTGGATCATTGTTTTGAGCACTGCTGAGCTGTATGGCGGGTATGTGTGTTGCTGCAAGTGCCTGTAATGTTAGTGATTTCACTAATATTTCTAGCTGGATGACGTTCTGTCCCGAATGGTTGACCGGAAGTCCAAGTTTGGATACTTCCAACCCGCTCTACCTCTGGGTTTACCTTGTCGTAAGCATGCCGCATTCCTTATTATCAGCTACCTTAACTGACATTCAATCTGTCAGTTCATGAATGTCATGTGAGTGTGAAACACTTTTATTTTATTTTTTAAATGGTGGTCAAATCTCATTGTGTATTCCAGCTGGGTCGTCATTCCACTCTGGTTGATGTGGGATTCCTATGGACACATCTCTGGGTCACTGCGCCGTGCGCAGGCAGCGAAAAAGATCAAGAAGAATTAACAGTTCACGTTGATGTCTATACCAATCGATATGTGGGATTGATATCAAAGACGAGGACATTCTCGCATGCTGAAGCCCTGGTCCCACCGTAACACGAAGGTTCTGAAGTTTGGATATTCTTCATAGCGTATCCTTGAATGTCATCACTGTGAGAAAGTTGATCGCAATGTTCCCCTGTCCAATACCATGTATCTCCTTGATGGCGAAAATAATTCAGTCTGAACATTTCTTCAGAAACGAGCAGACAGATCGTTTTGCCGTCAACCTCATGTCAGGGTTGCGATCACAATGATATCTCGGTCACAGAAATGTTACGGTCGGCCCCTTGGTGCCAACTGATGCGGAAGGATGAAGTTGCGGTTGGAATCTTGACACTGTACATCACATACCTTGATCCTTCGAGTTTTGAATGGTTTTGACAATGTGATTCTATTCGTACATACATGTACGGGGTCAAACATTTGATTGGTGCTAACCAACCTTCGCGGAGTCCCAATTTTCTCGACACGTGCTTTGACCGCGTCGCGTTTTGTCCAGCGGGGCCAAGTTCAGGGTGCAGCAAGTTAACTGGACAACTCCATCTAATTCTTGTCGCACGCGAATCGCTTCTGCCAATAAGATTCTGTCTCAACCTTCGTTTGATCTGTCGCGAGCTGAACGCAAACTCACTTCCGACACTCCCCTTCCTGCAAGATGCGCACCTTTATGTAGCAGAGAAGCCTTCTATAGCTCATTCATAACGTCAATTCTCTCTGGCGGTCGCTTTGATACAGTGGGCCGGAGCTTTCTCCATCCACCACTCTCAAATCCATATATTCCACTCCCGTCGTACAACATCCAATAGATTCATCAAGAACTTTGATTTCAATTCCCCACAGACCAACTCACATTTTACAGTCACCTCAGTCTCTGGTCATTTGCTAGCTCATGACTTTCCGGAGCGGTATAGGCAATGGAACTCTTGCGACCCTATCACGCTGTTTGATACACCTATTCACAGTGCCGTGCCCGCAGAAAGCAAGAGTATCGAACGCAATCTGTTGACAGAAGCATGTACAGCACATACTCTTGTGATTTGTACGGATTGTGATCGCGAAGGAGAAAAAATCGGTAGCGAGGTTGTCAAGATGTGCAAAAAATTGCGTTCCCACATTGTTGTGAAGAGGGCTAGGTTTAGTGCCATTATTCCTCAGTGCGTGTCCTAGGTACTCGACATTCTCACTAATAAATCATCATCATAATAGACAAATGCACCGTGCTGCTCAGCACCTCATCGAACTTGACATGGCCCAGGCCCACGCTGTCGAAGCACGTATCGTTCTTGGTCTCAGGATAGGTGCTGCACTCACGCGCATGCAAACACTTACACTGCAGACATGGATCGCCCAATTTTGCGAAAAGAGAGAAGTCGTCTCGTATGGTTTGTTCATCGTCGAGCTGCTTGTTTTCACGTGTGATGATTATAAGGTCCCTGTCAATCTCCAACACTTGGGTTTGTCGTGCAAAGATATAATCAAGTCAAGTCATTTGTGCCTGAAGTCTTTTGGTATATACACCTTTCTGTGGATCGTGATGACAAGAAGGTCAACTTCAACTCGAAACGGGGGCATTTGTTGGAATATGACGTCATCGCTGCGATATACGAGGACGCTTTGGAGTATGAAGAGTTTAATGCAATCAGTTCGTATATCACTGCAATTCTGGCTTCTACTCATGTCATTGCAAGGAAAATCATCCTTCAGGGAAATTATCTAGAAGTACGCCCATATGATAAGTGGGCGGGAAAAGAGATTCCAAACTTCGAGGAAGGCGAGCAGTTTGTACCTACGGTATGCGAAGTCAAAGACGGCCAGATTTCCTCACCGTCACTACTCACTGAGGCGGACTTGGTTACTCTCATGGACAAGAACGGCATTGGTGCGTTCCCGCGCATATCATGATTCATTCACTTCGACCCCATCATTACCATTCTCCAGGTACTGACTCGACGATTGCTCAACACACTCAGACGACCATCGACCGCGAGTAAGCCATAGAACGCATGGATGTCGCCACGAAACATCTCATGCCTCGACACTCAGCATCGGGCTTATAGAGGGTTACAATGAAATCGGGTTTGAGAGAAGCTTATCAAAGCCGCAGCTCAGGTGCAAAACAGAACGCAGTGTGGTTCGAGTTTGCGAAGGCACAGTCCAAAGCGGAGATGCTCACTGAAAGCATCGCACAATATATAGGGAGATGTTTGTTCTAGCGAGGAGAGTTCGATAAGGTTGTAACTGTAGGTTGTCTCCCTATCTTGCGGACATTGTCTTGTTCATGATGCATGCGCAGGTATATTGAACATAACCCAGCTGCAAACTGGGGCGGAGGCGCCAATGATGGCGATGGTGGTGGCAGAGGGGGTGTTGGTCGTGGAAACAATGACGACGATGTCGACAACAATGGGGGACCGCCGTCCGGAGATGCCGGTCATGGTCGTGGCTGAGGTGCAGGTAGAGGATGGGGCGCTAGCGCCCCATTCATCAGCAAACTAGTGATGCTTGTGGGTGCTTGTACACAATTGTACACTTTGTACAACAATGTCTTTTCTTGTACAAATCTGTGATGAAATTTGTGTTTTGCTGATGTTATCCAGAGAGTGTGTGCAGGGAGCAGCATGACCAGCACCTTTGGAGGGTATTGACTCAGATGGTATACCAAATATTGTTTGAAGGGTGAGGATTAATAATGTTGTCTAGACTTTGATGATGTCACATTGGAACCTCATCTACCGCCGCAAAGTTGAGCACTAACATACAATGAAGGCATCAGGAAAAACCCGTTGGCTATAGAGCACTATAGAGCACTATAAAGCTCTATAAAGCTGCTATAGTACCCAAAGTAACTATAGCCTCTAAATGTCAGTGCCTATTATAAAGTGCTCTATAGTGCTATAGAGTGCTATAGAGCTACTATAGTCATGCTAAAAAGTGGCTCTTATAGCTATAAGAGCTATGATA